>JAYKAV010002108.1:274931-313447 GCA_035582835.1 Phoebastria nigripes | reverse complement strand
TTTTTTTTTTTTTTTTTTTTTTTAAAAAAGCTGCATGCATGATGCAGGGAAGCAGCTTTTTCTCCAGTTCAGGGTGGGGGGTGGGGAGAACCAAAACAAACAAAACACAGTGCTGAGGGAGGAGGACCAAAATTAATTGGAAAATTAGTTTATACTAAATTCATAGTCATCTAAGCTTTACATGCTACCTAACAAAGCCACTGGTGTTTGAGTTATTGTCAAGGGAACTAGATAATAAAACACCTTTAGTAATGGAAAACTTTAGACTGACTATGGTAAGTATGATTTTTTTTTTTGTCATAAACTCAAACTAAGTTAACTTACAAATGCCATAGTGAAACTTTTCCAAAAGCAGAAACCAAGAGGCTACTGTTTTGTCTGTAGATTTTTTTTTTATTGTTGGTTAAGATTACAGGGTAGCTTTTAAACCATCAGACTTTCATTTTAAAATAATGTGACCTTATGTGTTGCTGCCTTGTACAAATTCTTAACACTGTAGGCTTAAATAAAATCATTGCAAGACACTGAAATGTCACGACAGAAAACAAATGCTTAAACATGGTTAGATTCCACATGCTTTATTGGCAACTGCGTGCACATACGCTCTTAAATGTGCTCTGAAATGAGAGAGATCAAGTGTTTGCAAGCTGGGAGGAGAAAGGGCACTGTGAGCATTGCTGAAGGAACATTTATTTAAACACAGGTTAAGGATAAGCCTCCTGAACTGCTGTTTCTGCTGAATTTTCCTCTGTCATGGTGCCTACTACATTCCATTGCTTTTGTCTGGGCTTGGTATTTGGGAAATTTTGGTGAGGGCTGGAAGGTGGGGGGGCACGCTGGAAGCTGGTCAGCAGTAAGGAGAGGAGCGCTGGTGTGGGAATTGTGGAGTGGGGTCAGGGTTTAACTTTAGTGGCCATTCATCAGATGATGATTGATTGCTGTGCAGTCCCAGGGGACGTTTAACAACATCTCCGCCCATCCCCCTGCCCCCTTTGAAAGCAGATGGACCAAAAAATGGGGAGAGCGACACCCAGGAATTCCTGCTGTTGTAAAATGTTTTTACGGTGCACTGTACAGCCTTTCCTGAAGCAATCACATTTATGGCCTTGCTGTTGTATTTCTTGGGCTGCTGTGGCTGTAAAAGATGAATAGCCCTGTAATATGGTTCACTGATTCTGTTTAAATTGAAGTAGGCTCCCTTTATTGTTTTGTGTCTAAAATTGTATGCCACCAATTCAGGAAATATTTCCTGTTTGGGAAATAATCAACCCATAGCTGATTTATTTTAAAATAAATCACTTTTAACTATCTCTAAAACTATTCCCGTCTTGCTTCTGACTTGTCTCTTCATTTAATTTTGGTGGAAATTCTAAAATACTAATTAATGTAGTGAAGCAGTTCTTAAAACAAAACAAAACAAAACCCCACCCACAAAACTCTACTAAATTTGCTTATGAATCTTTTTTCCCTTACTAGATAGTTACCAAAATGGGTGTTGGAAAGGCACCAGTTTTTATCTTAAAACAACTGTATTTTTACTTAATTGTATTTTTACTTAATTACTTAACTGTTTGTTTCTGTAGTAATTATTAATTAAATGCAATTTACGCAATTCTGAATTTCTTTGAAAGGAGAAATCTGTCTCTGCTTTCTTCTCATTCCTCTCTTTCCTTGCTGCCTATCAGAACATTTGTGTGGTTTGGAAAAAACAGCATGTTTGAAGGTTTTTGCTTATAAAACAGTTTTTCATACATTTGGGGAAATAGTGACATTAACAGGACAATAGTTAATTTACAGCTTGATGGATCTTTTGACTGTATCATCTCTGCCTCTTCAGATAAGGTGGGGGGGGGGAGTTTTAGGACTTTCCTCTAAGTACTGTGTGTTTTGTTTTTTTTTTTTTTGTTGTTGTTGTTTGGTGTGGGGTTTTTTTGTTATTTGTTTGTTTTGGGTTTTTTGTTTTGTTATAAGCTGAAAATCATAAGCTGATCTCTGTTATGGAAGACTTTGTATTACTCTTCCCTTCCTTCCCACTACCCCTGCCCATCCACGTTTCAAGACCAGTCTTGTTATTTGTCACATAATGAGCATAGAAGGAGCAGTATGTTGCTATATTACCAGTGCAACTGAAATTTGGGGTGGCCTTTTCACATTGCTAGGATTGGAAGAAGGGGAGGCTCTGCCAACCTTTTAGGTACACTACAAGTGTGTGAAATCTGAATTGAGAACACTCTTGTATTGTCCTACTTCAGTACAATATATTGTTGGTATGAGGTTTTTTTGCAGGGGATTGCTTGTTTTGGTAGAGCCTTTTGGCTTATTTTCTCCCCCTTCTATTTAGAAACAGGCATAGAAACTTCATCTAGCAATACGTGACCTTTATGGCCACAACCTAGGGACTGGGATGCGAGCAGGCTTGAGCTTAATGATAAATGCCTGGTTGTGGTTGCAGGCGCAGGCAAGCTGGATGCTATGCTCCAAGCTCCCTTAGCCCGGCTGGCGCAAATCCCCCTCACTGTTGCACCCTGCACAGCTGGGTACTTTTTCCAGTTTTAATTCTAGTCCTAGTGCTTGGTGGAGCTGATGTACAGCCTGTTGGGTGTTCCTGACAGTGAGTATGTGAGATTGACGACAGGAGGAGAATTTCCCTTCTTGTACCTCTGCCAAGTTGGGGTTCCTGTTGTAGTCTTCGTGTCCAGAAAGRAGTTTCTGGAGGGTTCCTAGCTCATCTTGAAGCTGGCTGACTCTTGGTGACTAGCTCCCTTCCGCACTGAGAACAGTAGGGATTATGCATTTGTGCTTTCTCCTGTGTGTGTATTTAAGGTAACTGTTTCAAATAACAGTGTAATGATGGAGACCAGTCCGTCACTGTCTACTTCCTCCCCTTCTCTTCACCCAAGCCTGTTAACTCTTTTTGCTCTCAGACTTTAAATCTAGGTTGTTTTCACCATTTTGTTTACTAAGAAACAAATACGAGGTTTTATCAATGGCTTTGTAGTGTTCACCCAAAAGACTTTTCCCCTGCCATGTCCTACGTAATCTGCATATTTCTGAAATGAGATTATGGCTCTTGTCTCTCTTCATTCTAAATTCTGGAGTGATGTTTTCCACCACACTTTGGTGGGTGGCAAGAGACTTAAATTTAGTTTCTCTTTGGTTTGAACGGCTGGATGACTCTTCAGTGCTGGATGCTGTTACCTTGCAGCAGGAGTGCTTGGGTGACAGGACTGATCTGTGGTGTTTTACCAAGCTTTTGCTTCTGGTGTTGACTACTTTGGAGGACTAATAACAGATTTAACTTGCTTCTGGACTTCCGTTCATATGGTCACCATTTTCCTTTCAGCTGCTCTGCTTGATAGAGGCCCCAAATCCCTGCTGTATGTTTTTAAAGTATATCGGATTCATATGACTTAACTTGATACCCTGTCTTGGTTTTCATTCTCTCTCAACTTCTCAGTTGTTTAAGCGGAGTCATTCAGCAACATGTAATAAACATTCCCTGTAATTTCAACAGCAAAATTACAGAACTGCATGAGCAAGTGAACATTGTATACAGATTTAGACAACCACAGCGTAAAGACAAGGAACCCTCTAGTTGAGGAAGATGATGCATTTGAATACTGCATTTCAGAGCCAAGGAAGCTTTTTACTTGCAAAAGACGGAGGATCTGAGAAACCCACTGCTTGAGGGTTTAGTATTTGAACAGAAGCAAAACATAAGTCTGTTCCAGTTTCCCTACAACAAAACATAACTTTTAAAAAAAAAGTTTTAGTAAAATCTGACATGTGTGCACAAACACACACATACCCCTTTGAGAAATTAATCCATATACCACTTCAGCTGTTGCGCTTATAGGAGCTTAAAATGTCACTTTATGCAGCACAGGCAATCTGAGGGAATCACCTGTCCTGTTCTCCCCCTTCCTTTTGAGGGAGAAGGGAAAGGGGGATGTTATGCACCATACCATGAACTGTTAGCTGGAATCGGGAGTGGCTGGATGACAGCTGTGAGAAGACAAGCATATCAAACACTTGTCCAGTCTTTGTTCTGCTCTTGCTCCTTTTTGAGGTAGATTTCAAATAGCTGGTGATGGAAAAATTGTTTGTACTATGAAACCTTGTTTGCCATTGTATAGTGGATTTTTAACTCTTCCATGGTAGTCTAGATTTCCTAACGTTACACTCTAACAAAAATAGCATATGTAGCTAAGAGCAAGACTTTGAATACAGAACTGTCTTGTGTTGAAATGTGCTCCTTCACTTGCTCTTTGAAAACAAAACAGCTGATTTCTGCTTGCCTCTAAGAAAACACACTTCCATGGAAGATGCTATTTCTGTGTGCTGCTTCCCTCTACTGGGTGGAATGGGAGCAGTTATGGCTGATGAATGGATCCAACTTCCGAGGGTAACATCTTGTAAGACTTTCATTGTGATTTGAATATAGGGTTTTTAAGTGCTTTGTGAATAGAATGGGGTTTTAGTGGTTACCCACAGTTCACTGTAGCATTCAAATGCTCTGATGGGCATGCTGACGTTCCAGTCTTGTTCTCTTCCAACTCAAGCATCTCTAAGTATCACTAGCATWGAAACACTATGTCAGAGCAAAGGTGTTTTGCTTTGCTGTTGGGAGTGGCAGAAGGGAGTCTTGCCTAATATTGTCACTACCCTGAACACAAGGGATTTGCATATTTTGAAAAAAAATAGAGRATGGTTCTCAGGCATGCATACTTTGTTTTCCCCTTCTGGGAGGGGGGTGTGCTGGTGCTGTGGTTCTCCAGTGTAGTGATTATTAAATGACCCACTTAAGAGAATGTGGTGTTGTGTATGCAGGAAAAGTCTTCACCTGAAACTTGCCATAGATGACATCTCCAATCTGCAAGTGTTGGCAGATGGCTTCCGCTCTTAAGAGGAGCTGATGTGGACACTCTTCCTAGTATTGTATTGCAAAGAAAACAATGACACTTCCATCTAACTGTTAGAGTATGATTTGGAGCTTACTGGGAGGGATAGCTCTTCCTCTGTGGAGAAACTATTGTGAAGTCTTTGCCTATTGCTGCTGCCTCTAACCGTCTCCTTTAGAGTTGAGCTGTGGGATTTTTTCTATCCTGGCACTATTTTCTCTTTAATTCTTCATTAGATAGTGATACAGATTTTTTTTTTTTTCTTCTAGGTACTGCATTTCTACTGTGATACCTGTTCTGTCCCCATATGTCGGGAATGTACCATGGGACGACATGTGGGTCACAGCTTTATCTACCTCCAAGATGCCCTCCAGGACTCCAGGACTCTCACCATTCAGCTCCTGGCAGATGCTCAGCAAGGACGACAGGCTATTCAAGTAAGATGCTCCCAACTTGAGTACTTTATTTCCACACACCACCCCCCCACCCCCCCCTGCTTCTTTCCCCCACAGCTTGTCTGTTACAGGGCAAGGTGTCAAGGCAAAAAGCTCTCTGCTTCTGCTGTCAGTCTTCTCACCCCTTCTGTTCTCTCAGATCTCTGACAGAAGTGGCTGTGGAGCTGAAAACAAAGTGCTGTTATATATGAATTTTGCATTCTTGCAGCATAATCCTGTCATGTAAATCACAATATATATGAAGCTCTGTACAAATGCACTTGAGCGTGAAGCATTTTGAAGAAAGTTCTGATCTTGTATAGCAGTGCCAAGCCTGGTTTTGTTTTTACAACTGAGACTTATTTTCAGCTGTCTTTCAYGCCCGTACAGCATCTAGCACTGTAACTACCTATGACTCTGGTTACGTCTTCAGTGTTGCCACCAAATATAAAATACTAATCAGCTGTTGGATTAGTGTGAAACTTGTAACCTGCCTGTGCGAAGGATCTGGAGCTATCTCCATACAAGGATTGCTCTGCACACACGGATGCATACTATAACTGCCTATTATTGCATTCTACCTCAGCTATGTTTCATAATGCAAATATAAATACCAGGCAAGGACTGGAAGGAAGGTAGTACAGTGCTTCAAACTACAGAAGAAATTTACATAGGGAAGTAACCTGCAGGGATATGTAGATAGTTACTTTTGCTGAATAATACCTAGTAGTAACTGTTACATGATACTAGCAGTAGTTTTGCATGTATAAAGAGACTTTTGGTGGGGAAAGCATTGTGGGAAGCTACACTCCACACTAGTATCTTCTCGTGTTGTTAGTCTCAAATGGTCTAGATTTGAGTTCGATATTCTGAAACTCAACACTTCTATGTGATTTAACTACTAAGAACTTTTTGAGTAAACAGTAGTAGAATGCCATGTATAGGAAGTAAACTTACTTTGTGAATTGGGTGTGCTTTCCTGGCACATGCATGGTACAAACAATAATAAAAAAAAAACACCTAACAAACCTGTTGTCCACCCATCGTTGCTTGTTTCTAGTAGATGAGGATTTGAGTGGGTCTTTTAAATTTTCTTACTAAATAAAATCTGTTCAATCTCTTCTTCCATAGTTGTTGTCAGTGACCACTCCTTCACTCTTTCTTAGCTCACTGTCCTGCAGTGCTACAGAATTCCTGTGTACTCTGGGTAGGTTACTAGATGTAGGGCTTGGGGACTGGCTGTTTTGAAGTTGGATCCTGTTCTGCGATGTGACAATTTTTCTGCCTGTCAGATAGCTATAACTCTTAAGTAAGCTTGTTCAGTGGGACAGGAGCAGCTAACTTTTCTCTCCTTAAGTCTTTGCACCTGTGGAGTGAAATAATAAGTATTATGATGGTATAGATATTAAACTGTTGTTGATGTCTCCCTTTAGCTTGTCATGTTAACTTGTTACAACAGAACAGCAAACACCAAGTTTTTGGAGCTGGATGGCTAATTTAAAACTCCATCTTTTTTGACAGAATCCTGCAAAGCTTAGCTTCTTCCAAGATTTGTTTTAAATTGGATCATAAGGCTCTTCAGCAGTATCCATACTGAAACATTTAACATGTCCCCAAAACGAGCAAGAAGAAAGGGATTATACTAGTTTAAAGAACCTCACTGGTGCAGTGTTCTGAATTTCTCCAGGCTGTCCTAGACAAGGGCTTGTCTGTTAGTAATTAAATTACTGCTTTTGACCTCCAGGGCTCTTAATCATCCAACTGGTGCAGATAAATTATCTAAGAAGGGACTGACTCTTAGAGTAGAAACTAGCAGAATATCACTGAGTACCACTCTACTACTATTGCATGAACGTTTTTGCTTGCTTCCTACTGGGTTTACTTTGCTTATTCCTCCCCCATTTTCTTCTGGCTTTTATGTTGGAGGCTCCTGCCATTGTGGTGAGCTGACTGCTTTTTAATGGTACAGGTAAAGGGTGGGTGGTACTGGCTATGCTCATGTAACTTGAACAAGCAGCTCAACTGAACTTGGTTTGTGCAGTTTTGCCCTGCTCTAGCTACAGCCCATCCAGGTTAAGAGGCTATCTTGGAAGTGTTGTAAAGATTCTGTAAAACGAACCATGCTTTTCAAGAACCGAGTTGTCTTAGTTTAGTGGGCTTTTTAATCTGGACTGCTGTACGGAAAGAGGGTGTAGTGAGCCAGCAGATCAGTGATAAAGTGGAGGTGGTGGTAATCTGCGTGTGCATATGCAGGAATGGGAAGACTGTACAACTCAAGACAGTTGCTACCTAAGCAACATGGGCAACAATGAGAAGAGCATGTGATGCAGTTAAAAGCAGAGGTGCCTGACTCAAAGGTTGATGCAGTGARCCTGCTGCCTAAGAAAGTTTTCATGGAGCAGAGCTTTCCTTGTTCTTGGGATGACAGGGCTGTGAAGCTATATATTTAATCCTAGGGAGGAGACAGCATGTCAGCATGAACTTAAAACAAACTCTAAAGTAACTAGCCTCTAAATTAAAAGAAAGTGGCTTGAGTGCTTTTGTTAAAGTTTGAAAACAGTCAACAGGGAATTAAATGCCCAGTACAAGCTACAATATGAGGAACATAGGCTGGAGCTCTATGAGGCTTGAAAAGTAATACAGTGTAGTAACACTTCTTAGTGGGACTGATTCATACTGCTGTACCAGTAACTCTTTCTTAATAGGCTCTGAAAGTGATAGATCTCTGACATGAGATGTTGAGGATGAATGAGGAGGGGGAGTTGAGAGTAAAGGGGAAAAGGTGGAATTTGAAGGGCGTTGCAGGAGAGAGGAAATCGAGCCATGAGTCAACTGGCTGGAGAGTATCTGGTTAACCAAAGTTGAAGGCTTTTAGGAAGAAATGTTTATTTAAACTCTTCCTGCGGCTTTGGAGGAAAGATTGTTTTTCAGACTTTTAAAAAAAAAAAAAAAAAAAGCTGTGAGTTGGGATACATTTCAGCCTCTTGATCCACTGTAGCCTGATCTAGTCTGTCACTCCTGAAAAGTCCAAACCTCACTTTTCAAAGGAGTTGAAGTCCTCTGTAAGAAATAGTAATCCTGGCAGCAAGAGGCTTGCTTTTTTCCTCAGTGGGGTTCTGCAGCAATGGAAAGCTTCCCCTGCTTCCCTGTGCTGTGCTGGTCCTGGCCTGGATCACACGTTTCTAAGCCTGCCCCTAACACAAGAGCTTGTGCTCGTGTGCCGGAGTGGTGAGCTGATCCAGCTGAAGGGGTAACCTTTCTGTAGGAATGCTTTTTGGCTGGGTCAGCCCCCTGGCTGGTTGACTGCAGTGCTACAAGGACTGTTGATGGTGCCAGGGAATGGAGCAGAAACACCCAACTCTGTGGCTTGTAGGACCTCTTTCTTGTCTCAGTGGAAAGCTATGCTCCTTGCTAGGATGCTTTTCTAGCCTTTTCAGAGACTTGAACTGATTCACAGGACGATATGAAAGCCAAAGTTGACATTGGATTAATAGGGTGGGGGAAGCAGGACTGCTGCATTTCTATATGGGAGAACTCGTCCTGCTGCCTTGTTTTACTTCACAAAAGTGCACACTTAGCTGTCGTCTTTCAGAATTTTTTCCAAGGACCAGGCCACAAACTGAACGTAAATCTGTTACGATGAAAGATAGATGGCTTCTTCAAAATGTCATGTTCTTAAAATATATCTATACATGTGTAATTGTATATATGTGTGTGTGTGTAATCTAATGCACTTGCGTAACAGTATAGCCTTGCGTGCTTATTCCTGTTTAGGGTCAATTTCCAGGTGAACATGTTAAAATACAGCTTGATCTGTTCATGTCAGTTGTCTTAAAAGTGGTTTTATTGGAAAACAAACAAATTCTTTCCTAGCTGAGCCTATAGTTGTGTTTGCTGGGATGTTTGACAGTGCAGGCTTCCACATGTAAATTAATGCAGTGAGACTGGTCATGTGCAGAACATCGAGGCAGCCACTCTCATCTACCAGCATGAAAGGCTTAGGAGTTGGTGGTAAGGCGGGTCAGCCATTAAGGCAATGCCTTTTCTCTCCCAAATTGCGGAGGAGGTGGTTTGAAGTAGATTAACACTTTTATTCTAGGGAAGGAGGGAGGGAGGTACTGTAAGAAACTTGGCCAGCCAGAGGAGGAAGCTGATCTGCTGCCTCGAGCCGCAGCCCTTCAGTGGAAGCTTCCCTGCGGGTTGCCATGTGGAGCTGTGCTGCCAGGAGGTCGATACCTGAGAAGGATGGCACCGCTGTGCTGCAAGGAATCGTTCTGGGGTTGTCACATCAAGTTAGCTCAGGCACCCTTGTGCCTGGCTTTTGAAGTCAGGCTTGCAGGTTTGAGAATCTGAAATGAAGCTTTGTAAACAAAATGGAGTCAATTGTGCTTTTCTAAATCTAGGATTTATATCGACAGAGGCTGAATTTCTTTGTACTTCGAGTTACTGTTTTGTGTTTTAGTGAGTTTTAGTGTAACATATGAGCAGATGGTTATCGGGAAAGATGGATTTGACATGTGTCACTGTCCAAACTACTGGTCTGCCTAAAACTTTAGGCAAAAAGTCTGTTCTTGCAGTACAAACCAAAGTGATGGTTCATCGGTTTCTGACATGAGTTAACCTGGCCTCTAGCCTTCCCTCCATCAAAGCTTCTTCTAAAATTCTCTTTTTGTGAGAATTTTTCTTTGAGAATTTTTTAGAGTTTTACACTTTTTAGGCTGAAACCTTTAAATTGGTCCAACTACTGTGATTTGTGCTATAGCTGCACCAATATTACTGCAAAGCCACTGCTAAGCCTGTTAATCCTAGTATCTTTACTGCAACTATACTTTGTATAGGATCTTCCAATTAATTTTTCTAGTAGAAGAACATTAGCAAGTTTATATCCAGTTCTCCATGCTGGAGAAAGCTGTTTGTATGTCCTGGTTGTTTTATCCTGCTCTGAAACAGTGTAAGTAATTGGAAGAGTTCTTTGAAACAAGCCCTCTGTATCTTTTTGGTTACCATAAGGAATGAAAACAAACTATTTATGGATGGAACACCTTTAGCATTTGGTGGAAGAGGGCTAACTTGAGATATATGGAAAGATTTTAAGTTTTTTGTATTTAATGTGCTTTTAAAAGCTAGAGAGGGTTTGCCAGAGAATATGCATCTCAAAGCTTTTTTCCCCCTCTAGGATTAACTTCCTCTTAAATTCCTTAGTGTTTAAAGTGTAAATCCTCCATATTGAGGTAGGGAAGTGTGTATTTAAGGTTCTTTAGCAGTTACCTGTGGTCCGTTCACCCCTGAAATACTGAAGGATTCCTTTGAAGAAAACAAAGTTTGCTTTCGAGTTTGAATTTTTTCTCCAGAGGTTTGCACCTTCATTGGAAAACTTAGACTAGCAAACTTAAATACGGGAATTAATGCCTGAAAAATTGTACCTCCTTCCCATCTTTGGATGGATGGAACTAAAAATCCTAAGGACCTTTTCAAAAATGCTCTTGCAAGCTAGCGTTGATGGGTTGCAATACAGTTACCATAAGCAGCCTTTACACATCTCATGGTGTTGCCACAGTAGCGTGTGGTGCCGTCTTGTCCTGGAAAGGAGTGTTTGGTTTAGCATGTTGTATGTAGGCACTGGCACCCTGGGTGCCACTGACACTTTACATAGGGGTGTGTTTATGCAGAGGTAGGTCTAATGAGTTGTAAAATGCTATATGAATTATAGGAATAGTTACCTTGAGGTGTAAACAAAGTAGCCTTTCTGGTTTGTACAAAATGTCCAGAGAATAAAAACTTTGAGACCTGCACATTTAATAATCCTCATTAAATGCTTTGAAATCTGAAAGTACAGGTAATACTGCATGCCATCGTCCTCTTCTGCTGAAGTGTGTGTTTTGAATGTTGTTTGTTGCTATTTGGGTAGGTTTATCGAGGAGAGTAAGGAATTCTGAAATGTGCTGGTAGCAATAGCTAGTGGTGGGTGTCTGCATTGCTTTCCTTCRTGAAAACATGCTTGTCTGCCCCACTGGAAGCTCTATTTGCAAGGTTTCCTTTTGTTGTGGCCCTCTGGAACGTATCACCTGCACAGACACTGTCATTACTTAAATTTTACTCTGAGGAATTGGAAGTACCAGTTTCAACCCTAAAGTTTACAAGATACATTGTAAAGTCCTTGATTTTTTTTAACAGAAGACACTGGTGACATCTCTGTTAGAATGGGGAGTGTATTGGYCATCTTTGGGCCCCTGGGAAGTCACGAGTGAATAAAGTCATGAGTGAATAGGTACAGCTGCAAATAGGGATTTTACTGTATCAACCAACAGCAGGAAACAAAATAGTTGTTATCCATCTCAAATTCAGTAACCCAATGAGATTCTCTGCTAAACACAGGCCTTGTCTTCTGTGTCCCAAGCATGTGAACTGGCTGACCATCTCATTCACTAGCACTGGAATAATTATGACATACCGTGAGGAGAGTGCATCATAAAAGCTGCTTTTCTTTAAAAGGATTTGTTGTTAAAAAGATTGTGTGGAGCCTGACCAGAACAAGAAATGCTGCTGCTTAACATGTTTCCTAAAAAGTTGACCTCTCTGAAGACAAGTTCTGCACAGGAAATGCCTGCAGAACAGCAGGAGAGTGTTATCGTGGCAGGGCTGTGATATCTTACAGTAATCAAAGAGAACAAGGAATTTCCATGTAAAGAAGGCTCCTGAAAGTTGTACTTAAAGCTCTTGGCTCTTGCTTCAGATAGATACTTGCCTATTGCTGTTCCCTCCCTGCCATATCACTGCCTGCTGCTGTTTGATGCTGGTCAGCCTTCCTAGGCTGTTGTAGCCTGTTTTGGCAGAGTGCAGGTTCATGTGAATTTGACCAAAACTTTGCCAATATCCTGGACAATATTAGAGCCTTAGTGTTTTGGACATCCTTCACTGATCTGAGCTGTTCAGACTCAGGCAAGTAAAAATAAATCCAGATGATGACATAAGTTGTTGGTAGACCACCTTGTGCTGTTGAGTACCGTTACTTGCCCTACCATAACTGGTTCCTACAGATGAAAGATCACAGCATCCACAGGGAATTAATACCTCTCCTGCTATGATGGAGTTCTTGAAAGGTGGACTCTGGTTTTGGTGAAGAATTGTGAGGGAAGTTGAGATTGCTCTTAGCTGTAAGATATGAGGAAAGCATACACACAKATCACTGTCCTAATGGGTACTGCTGTAGAAAAAGCTCAAACAAGTAAACCAAGACTTTCCTGCTTTCACAGACATGCTTGCTAGAATTGGAATATGAGCAGATAGCATAGTTTTCCTAACACTTCTCAAGGAGATACCTGTTTCTCTTTGCAAGAGCAGGAGGGTGTTTTGCTGTACTTGACAAGAATCCAGGTCTGTTTTGGAAGAAATACATACCTTTTCCCTGCAGCAGAAGCTGGTTCTGTATTTGAATGGCAAAGCAGAGATGATAGAGGCACAGTATTCTTACATGTGGACTCTTCCAGCTAGGACTGAGTCTTACTGGCTTTTATGAAGCCTTAATCTGTGGCCAGTTGTGACTTCGTGTCTGCTTTGCCAATTGTTGTAATGAGATTTTCCCTTTCTGTCAACTTGAAGTGTTGAGTCAAATTTGTCTGCCGGAAGCTTTGTGTGAAGGCAGGTCAGGTCTGCCTCCAGTGGGACTGGGATATTTAGGCTGTCCATGAGTTAGAAGACATTCCCTGTTAAAAATGTAGGGAAGGTGACTCTGACCTGGGAGTTGCATGAAGGAGGAACAGCTGAAAGGCATGCTTCTCTTACTGAGCCCTGTGCTGCAGAGGGGCTGTCAGGTAGCACTCCTATTTTCCTCTGCCAGTTTGCAAGAGAATTCTTTGGATTAAAGATCAGAAGCATTGCCTTGTCTTATTTTCTCAGGGTTGTCTTCATCTTGTCTCCAGAGACTAATCACCTGATCAAGTTAGTCTTCCTTTTCCTTTCAGTTCTCTACTCCTACGTGACCTGGAAGAATACATCTAATTCAAACGAGTTGTCTTAAAATAACTACCTGGAATGAAAATGTCCAAGTAACAGTACACTTCTGGTTTTATGTTTTAGCATTCCCATTGTCGGCATGAACTAGATGCTGTTGAACTTGCCAGATCAGACTTTGAAAACACTAACAACTAATTCCATAAAAGATAACAAAAAGCCCTGTCTGACTTTCTAGACAAAGCTGGATCACATTGGGTAGTTCATAGATTGTTTCATCGGGTGGTTCTTAGATTGGTACATCCTTGTACACAGAATTAAACTGAGGATATTTTCCATAAGGTCCTGAATGTACAGTAAAGCCTTTAAATTACACTTTTACCCACTTTATCAAGCCTGCATTCTGAAGATTAAAGATGTTTTCTGCCGGAGCATTCCCTGGCTACCTAGTCTGAAACAGCACAAGTTCTGAAATGGACCAGTTTCTCAGACCAGAGTGAGGGAAAGGTGTTGTAAAGTCTTATCTAARATGCTATATTTAAAAACGAATACCCATGGCTATTTCCATGGCTTTCAGTATGTAATTTGGAAAATGAAGGTGAGTTTGAGTTACGTTCTCAGCTGTCAACAGCTCATTGAGCTGCTACAGTCATGTGTAGTGTGTTGGTAGGGGTTTAGATGTCTTGTGTATGTTGCTTAATATTAAAATTCTAGAAATAAAATACTGTGATGTGCCAAGCTTATGAAAAGAGAAAAAAGTAAATGCTTGATGGTACCGTCACAGAATCACAGGATGGTTGARGTTGCAAGGGACCTCTGGAGGTCTTGTCCAACCCCCCTGCTCAAGCAGGGCCACCTAGAGCCAGTTGCCCAGGACCATGTCCAGCTAGGTTTTGAATATCTCCAAAGGTGGAAACTCCACAACCTCTCAGGGCAGCCTGTGCCTGTGCTCAGTCACCCTCATGGTGAAAGTGTGTTTCCTGATGTTCAGAGGGAACCTCCTGTGTTTCAGTCTGTGCCCATCGCTTCTGGGCTTGTCACTGGGCAACGCTGGAAAGAGCCTGGCTCTGCACCCTCCCCTCAGGTATTTGTATACATTGGTAAGATCCCCCCTGAGCTTTCTCTTTTCTAGGCTAAATACCTTCATGTACCATCATTTTGTTCTAGAATTTTGTAACTAATAAACTAGTATCTTTTTAACCTCTTAGAGGTTCACAACCTCATCAGCATGTTAATGCTGGTTCACTGTATGACAAAGGTGTTGAAAGGATTCAGTTAACTGATGCTATTGAACCTTTTCCATTGGGAACTGTGATCCATCAGATTTGCCTCCTCTTTATCTTGTTTGGTTTTATGCCCTTTTCTGTAATATTTTGTGAAACTGGGAGCAGTCTGGGAAGGATTTTTCAAGGAAACAACTTCTGCAAGGGGAGAAGAGAGACATGTTCCTTCCGGATGCATTCTGCATATTTGCAGAATACTACTACGGAATGACTTTGAAATACTAGTATTACAGGGTTATATTGGAAAGAATTTGGTCCCTATCGAAGGTGTGAATAACTATATGAATGCATTTTAATGATAACCATCTAATCTTTTTTTCTTTTAAAATTGAGTAACTTCACATTCTGTTAGGGGTATTTCTGTGCAGCTCAGATGCATAAATAAAACAGTCTGTTCCCTACAGTGTCGTTTCTTACTAAAGCAGAACCACCACACAACAACAGTCTGAACCATTTTGAGGGACAAGACAAACTGGGTTCTCTATATGTAGGAAAACCTGAGTATGAATTTCTGTGCCAGTCCCTTGTTGGAGTTCGTACTAGCTGCTTGCTGGAATTGCACAGGGAATTTAGTCCTGTGGTGTTGGTGCATGGTATAATGAAGGTGTAAACTCCATGTAATAGATGTATTAAAAAAAAATTACATCAGTTTTCAGGCTCTGATCTATGAAATGGGTGAAGGCCTGGTAGAAAACCAAGAGTTGTCACTTTATGCCTTCACCTGAAGGTGTAGTGATGTGTAAGCAGCAGCCCTCTGATGCATTTCTAATTGGTTTGGTTGAGCCCTAAGTGTTTTGTCGTCTTTTTTCTCCCCAGCTGAGTATTGAACAGGCCCAGGCTGTGGCAGAGCAGGTTGAGATGAAAGCGAAGGTGGTACAGTCTGAAGTCAAAGCAGTGACTACTAGACATAAGAAGGCCTTGGAAGAGCGGGAGTGTGAGCTGCTCTGGAAGGTATGCACCTTACACTTGTGGTTTGAACTGCTGACAAGTGCCTTTTCAAACTGAAAATGTGCTTTTTAATAGTATATGGCCAGATTCTGATATCCTCCCAAGGAACACTGAATTGAAACACTACAGTTGACGGTGAACTCATTCTTCTGTAGGTAGCAGGATGCTGGATTCTGGCCCTGGTTGGTTTTGTGCTGAAGGTATCTCTTAATCTGAGAAACTGGTTGGGTTTTTGTAGGGAGTAGGGTGTCCTCACACACGCTCAGCCCCGCAAGTGGGGTGGGCGCTCCCCCTGCCGGCTCTGCRGCTATGCCTCGCCTCTCGGGGCTGACCGGAGAAGAGATCGCCTTTAAACACCGCGTTTAAAGAATGTCTTTAAAACCTCTTCAATACGTTGCTGTAGAATTAGGTATGTAGTATATATGGGTTTTCTTACGTGATCCACTTTCCATAAACAAAGAAAAAAAGCAAAGCTGTATATGCTGTGTCCTTTTTTAGAAAGACTAATAGAAATTCTGCAAGACTTTCATTGTCCCCACACCTAAAAACTTACTTTACTCTCAGTCAAGATAGTGTCCCTCTGATTTTTTTTTTTTTTTTTTTTTTTTACTACTAGTAGAAGAAAAGAATACTCTTCAGCAAGAGTATCTGCATAATCCCAAACTCCTGCACTCACTTCAGCCACAACGCATGTGTGGTATTTTGAGAGGAGGAAAGGAAGTAACAGCAAAGTTTTACTCCAGAAAGGTAACTTAGTGGTCATGGCTCTTCTCCGCTTGTTTAGCGCAGATTAGTTTGGATTGGCCCTTTGGGTCCTACTTGTAAAATTGAACAGAAAYCTACTCTCTTCTGCTGGATTAGGCCTTTTAGATCAGTGAGTCAAACTGACTTGTCCTATGACCACGTGATTGCTAGTAGTGGTATAGGGGAGCAAAAATGTGTGGTCAAGATAGAAAAATTTTAGGAGTAAATTGGGAATGCTCCTATAATATGCAGTYGCACCAGATAAAGTGTGGCAGGAAACCAGGTGCTGTGTGGCCGCTGCCTGTACTAGCAGAGCCAGGCAGGATGGCAAGTACCTGTGGTTGGTGAGGCACATGCTGCCAAGAAGCAGTGCCATCCTGCTAAAGTAATTCTCCCCTGCCTCTTCTCCATCAACATTGATTGGAACAGTAACTTTCTGGTTTAATATCTGTTGCCAGCAAAATGACCACTCTGGTAAGAGTTTCTTCTACGGAACTACTCTAGCTACAGTGAGACTAATCCCCTAAAAGAGAAGTTTGTTTTTCTGTGGTTCTTTTGTAAGTGTCAGTGGCAAGATTAAAAATGCACTTCATATAGTTACTGTGCTTCTAATGCTGCTTTTTCTGAGGTATTTGGATTGAGGGAGATGAGTTCACTTTCCACTGTTAGCCTTCCCCAAGAAGCTTGGCAGCCTTTTCTTTTGAGGTGTTCCTAGTACAGGAGAAGTAAGCTATTTGTATCCCAAGAGGCTGCATAAATGCACTTTATCGGAATGTCTGCACTGAGAGCAAGTTCTCCTCAGGGCATAAAACAGTATTTTAAGAAGGAAACTTGGTGGTGGTGGGAAATCATTCTAGCAAAAAAAGCTGAGTGTATTAAGCCCTCATGTGAAGAGTGTTAGTGAATAATTTTGGGTACCAAAGCTGAGGCCAAGGATTAAGTTGAGACCTAAGATTAATAATCTCTTTTGGAAATCTTGGTGGAAGCATCTCTGACTTTTTTTTAAGTCCGGTAAAACCTGCATGCCTCAACTTTAAATGAAATAGCATGTTTGTACATCTGTTATTTAGTCAGCGTATAACTAAGGAGTCTTCAAACAGTGAGTTGTCCCTCATTAAAATATGTTGCTGGTATTGTTCTGCAGCCAAGCAGGTATTCAGACATAAGGAAAAGTATTTTTGCAACAATAAAGCAATTACATGTTTCATTAGTTTTACAAGGCAGGTGTCTTTGCCAGATGGTCTAAAGTGGTTTTTCACAAGTAAAGATGAACACAGGCTTATATAAAATAGTTAAAAACAAATCATTTTTGCTTGAGCTTCAGTGCCCCAAGCGGGGACTGGCAGCAACCTTCTGTGTCATTTGAAGTGACATTATAAAGCATCCTATTGTAAAGCACCAGCTCGGCATAACTGCCAGTGTTTGCAAGAAAATATTAAAATAATTGGACCCTAAAAATCCCCGGAGATAGATGTCTGGTATTACCCAGTCACATGAAAACAGTTCTGGCAGGCAGGGGAATGACAAGAGCCCATGTGCATTAGCTGATGCTGGCTCCTAGCCTCAGCTTTGTGTGGTAACAGCCTACCTTCTGAAATGGGTCTCAACTCCGGTTAGAGAAGCCTCAGCCTCTGCTCTTTCTTGAGAGCCTGCAGTAACCTCTGTCCTCCCTGGAGTCTTAAGTCATATCTTCAGATGGTCAAGTACCTTGCAACCAGAAAACAGAATAGCATTTGAGGAAGCAAATCGTTATTAGTAAGCAAGTGACTCTTCCTTTCAAATGGCACTCTGATGCAGCAGATCTGCAGAGTAAGAATGTATGATTTTGGCTGGAGGATGGGAGAGAAGAATAATCCTGAATTTGGATAAATAAATTACTTTTCCTCACTTCTGCTTCTCTACATCACGGCTTCTAGAGGCTTGTTCTGCAGTTCCGTGTCAGCGTGCTGCAACAACTGCACAACCGGTTTCTGTGCAGAAGAGCGACATTAGGAAATGTTTCTGTTATGGGTTGTCTTTCCTGATGTAAGTGTGCTTTTCTCTCCTCCCTGTCCCCCCCAAGGTGGAAAAGATTCGTCAAGTCAAGGCTAAGTCACTCTACTTGCAAGTTGAAAAGTTACGTCAGAACCTCAATAAGCTGGACAACACCATTAGTGCTGTTCAGCAGGTCCTGGAGGAGGGTCGTACCATGGATATTCTTCTGGCTCGGGACCGCATGCTGGCTCAGGTGCAGGAGCTGAAGAATGTGAGAGGCCTTCTCCAGCCACAGGAAGATGACAGGATCATGTTCACTCCCCCTGACCAGGCATTGTATATGGCCATTAAATCAATGGGCTTTGTCAGCAGTGGGGCTTTTGCTCCTCTGACCAAAGCCACTGGGGAAGGCCTCAAGCGTGCACTGCAGGGCAAAGTGGCCTCTTTCACAGTGATAGGCTATGACCATGATGGTGAGCCTCGCCTTTCAGGAGGTGACATGATCTCTGCAGTGGTGATGGGCCCAGATGGAAACCTTTTTGGGGCAGATGTCAGTGATCAGCAGAATGGGACCTACCTGGTCAGCTACCGTCCACAGCTAGAGGGAGAGCACCTGGTATCCGTGATGATGTGCAACCAACACATTGAGAACAGCCCCTTCAAAGTTGTGGTGAAATCTGGGCGCAGCTACATAGGCATTGGGCTGCCGGGGCTCTCCTTTGGCAGTGAGGGAGACAGCGATGGCAAACTCTGCCGCCCTTGGGGGGTTAGTGTAGACAAAGAAGGCTACATCATTGTTGCTGACCGCAGTAATAACCGCATCCAGGTGTTCAAACCATGCGGCACCTTCCATCACAAGTTTGGCACACTGGGCTCCCGGCCGGGCCAGTTTGATCGCCCTGCCGGCGTGGCCTGTGACATCTCGCGTAGGATCGTTGTGGCTGACAAGGACAATCATCGCATTCAGATCTTCACGTTTGAGGGGCAGTTCATTCTGAAGTTTGGGGAGAAAGGAACAAAGAACGGGCAATTCAATTACCCGTGGGATGTGGCCGTCAACGCAGAGGGCAAGATCCTGGTCTCTGACACAAGGAACCATCGCGTTCAGCTGTTTGGGCCCGACGGTGTGTTTCTTAACAAGTATGGCTTCGAAGGGGCACTCTGGAAGCACTTTGATTCCCCCAGAGGTGTGACTTTCAATCATGAGGGCCACTTGGTAGTGACAGACTTCAACAACCATCGCCTTCTGGTCATCCATCCAGATTGCCAGTCAGCACGCTTTCTGGGCTCGGAGGGCACTGGGAACGGCCAGTTCCTGCGCCCGCAGGGAGTGGCGGTGGATCAGGAGGGGCGCATCATCGTGGCCGATTCCAGGAACCACCGGGTGCAGATATTCGAGTCAAATGGTAGCTTTTTATGCAAGTTTGGCACTCAGGGAAGCGGCTTTGGTCAGATGGACCGTCCTTCAGGTATAGCCGTCACCCCTGATGGCATGATTGTTGTGGTCGACTTCGGAAACAATCGAATTCTCGTCTTCTAATCTGTGTTTGAATTAGGAAGAAACTGTCTCAGGGAAATTCTTCTAAGAGAAAATGAAAAAATACAACGTTAATTCAAACCTACCTCATCTTTAATTTTTTTACAGATGAATGTACTTATCTTTTCTGCAGGGAGTGAGCCTGTAAAGTTAAATTCTATCTACCTCATTGTCCTCCCTTCCCTCCCCGGTTTCTCGCCCCCCTCCCCATCCCCACACACTCACAGTTCAGAACATTTTACCTCTCCCCCCCCGATGGGGTTTCATGCACAAACAAGTGTTGCTGTGCACATTAGGTGGCTTGTGTGGCGAGTTCTGTAGACTAAGCCAAAAAAGGCTCTATAACTTTTTTAATGGAGAAAATGGTAGTAGGTGTTCGTAGAGAATTTGTGTTCTTGACCATACTGCAGTTCTGCGGGTGGGGACATGGGAGGGGGGACTTTTGTTTTTTGAATTGCTGCTGCAGCAGAGAACTTTTTCCTGTTCTCCTTTTTATACCTCAGTGTGTTTGATTTACTGGTGAGCACAGCGTCTTGTTCCCAGACGACTTTGAACGTTTTGTGAAAGTGAGTGGGATTCACTCGCCGGGAAGAGCAAGTTTGCATCTTTTTGGCATTTCTGTGTATTTTTTTCTGAAACACAGTAATCCAACAGCACAAAGTGAAGCTGATGAAAATGCACAAAAATTCTTTAAGTTTAAACCAAATTGTTCATTTTAGTGGCTTAGTGCAGTTGTTGTAAAGTTTAGATAAAAAGCAAGGCTTCCTTTAATGTATCCTGTCATTGAGTATTTCTTTTTACCCTTTTCACCTGAAAGCTAAATTAGTTTTTTAAAAGTTACTGTTTCTTTTATCAGTGCACCTAATCTGGATAACAGAAGAGGTTACAAGGAGCATTGAAACAGGGAAAATCAAACCCTTTTGATTTACTTTCTTGTGAAATGACTAGCTTTTTTTGCCCCTCCCCATAGAGAGACTTTAAGGGAATAACGTTTGATGGATTTGTTAGAACAGAAGTGGTACCTTTTTCCAAGAGTAAGAAATAAGCACAGCTTTGGAGATTCAGGGTGCGTTTTGGAGAAGTCAACAGTTTTTTGTGTTTGAAGAGGATTGCAATAACTCTATCAGTGACAAAATTTTTTTTTTTTTTTTATCTTCTGGCTTCCCCAAAGAGCTGGACTGAAAAATTCAGGAAGGTCTGCTGTAGTTTTTAGGGTGGGGTGGGCCTGTAGCTCCATGTGTCTCTTGCTACAGATCCAAGTGAAAAGTTACCAGTACCAGCATAAGGCAAACTGCATCAAGATGAAAATTTGCTGCTTTTTTCCAGGGCAGTACCAAAGAATTCTGTGTAAAATAAATGTATGTGATCCTTAAAAGCTTGGAGGCAGGGGGAAGTTAGCCCTTTCAGGGATATAAAACCAGCTTTTCTGAGAAGCAGAAACTTTTTGGGAGAATAGAGATCTCTTTAGCAAAACGTGACTTTGAGTCCCTGGAAGTATTTGGTTTTATTCTTTGATTTCTTGCATTCCAGTTCAGCTGTTAATGCAGATACAGTCTCTACAGAGCTGTTGCTTCACCCTCTGGATAAGGCCTTTGGTGGTAAACAAGAATGGTTGAAGTAGGGAACAGAGGGCTCTTCTGTCTCTCTGCAATGGAAAAACTCACGTATCAGTACTCTTAGGCTTGGAAACGCCGTGGGATTTACCTTACTGTTTGCAAGAGAAGATCTCTGAAACACAAACGTGGTTGTAATCAGAAAGTCTGAAGAGCCTTAACCATCCTCCAAGGAAAGGGTTCATCTCTCTGCCAGCCACCGTGCACAAAAGTGACCTGAGATTGAAAGGCTCGTTAGAAGTTTGTGAGAAATCACAAGGTGCACTTTCCTTCTTGCTGCTTTTCCCCTCCAAGGAGTGTTAACTTTCTGGGTTTTGTAGAAATCCTGATGATGTGTGCAGACAGATAGCTGCCGCTTTAGAGGAGGCTTAAACTAAAGAACCAGAAAGAGACAGACAGATTCATGAGATGGCAAAACCTCTTTTGAAACAAGGGTGAGGAAAAACACCTAAATTAAATAGGATAAAATAACTGTGCTGCCTTTCAGCCAAAGCCTCAAGGAAGCAAACTCTTCAAAGCAGCGTGTTTCAGTTAGGCTTAATCTTAGGATAGCATGGTTTAAAAATAGCCTTTAAAGGATAATCTTTTATACAGATGTCTGTCATTAAATTTCTGTGGCCACGCAAAATATGGGTATGAGAGAAAGCTAGTTTACCTTCAACTTTTTCAAGTTCTGCTGGTGTACGTGCCTCCCTTCTTGGGGGTGGCCTACAGTTGTGGCAGATGTCCATGTTTGTCTCGTATTATTCAGTCCAAGAATTATTTGCAACTTGGGCTGTGAAAACTAATAGCCTGCAAGATCTAGATACCAAAGAAGACTGGTTTAAAAAGCTTTAATGTTTAGTTTGCAGTGTCCTTGCATTTATCCTATCATGTCTTAAAAAAAATGCCAGGTCTCCTAATACCTTGACCAGAGTGGCTGACAGTGTTGGCGTATGCTAGAAACGCTCTTGTGCTTTAATGCTTGTTGGGTTTCCCCCTTCTCTGGGACTAGAAGGGAGTTGTTTTTCAGGCATTAAAAAAAAAGTTAAGTGTGCATTCAGGATTATGTTGAACTGCAGAAACCTTTTTGCCCCTCTCCAGCCTGCACCGTGTAGAAGGTGACAGACACTGAAGTTGCCCTTTGCTGTTTTGTAGGGAGCCATTGCACAAACCCCCAGTCCAGCTCTGTCAGGAAGAAGAATGACTTTAACTCTTTCTAAGTTGCTGTCTATTTAATTCAGTGGGATTTGCTTACAAACCAAACCTCAAGTGTTTGACCTCACGTGTTGGGGAGCTTTTTCGTTTTAAAAACACTACTATTTAGCTACCCAAAAGAATTCCTTATCTTTGTCATAGATCGTGCTAAGCACACTTGGTCTCATTGAAAAGTGGTAGTGTAGCTTATAAAATGGAGTGTTTTATATGCAATGAAAATAAGTAGCGATAATATACAATGCCAACATCAGATGCCCCATAGGGGCTTTTAAAAAGTAATACTTAAATGAGATTCAAACCTTGCTCTGTTTTTTCCATGCATGTTCTCAGGCTATGCATGTTCTCGGGTTAATGCCTCAGTATCATCATATACATGGTGCAGAGAGAAAAAGCCAGGCTTTGAAGCTGGATTGCAAACTGAACAAGCATTCAGAGTAATCTTCTGAACTAGTGGAAATGGCCTGGAGAAGGGGGAGGTGAGCTTGTGCCTCTTTCTCGTAGCTCTGACATTGGGGAACAACAGAGAGGTCTGTCACCCACATCTACTAGAACTCCCAAAGGAATTTCACTATGCCAGGTTAAACCAGTGGCTCTCGGTAAACTTTTTGCTTGACAAAATGTTATCAGCAGTCAGTGTGGCTGTTTTGGGTTCAGCCTATGAAGCAATCTTGTCCTTTCTCAGAACTATTTAAGCAGGAACTTCAGTAGCAAACTGAAGCAGGCTCAGTACTTGATAATGCAGGTCCTTCAGATAACTCACTCCTTTTCATTTAGTACCTTTTAAATATAACTTATTTAAGGAAGCCCATAAATCTTGAACTTGTAAAGAAAGCAAGGGAAGGATGACAACACCTGAAAACTAAGGCATACTGGGGCCAGACAGAACCAAGTTGGGAGAAAGAAGAACAAGGCACTTGGATGTGGCATTCCCTTGGAATTGCAGGAAAATGGGCCCAGTCTGTTACGTTACAGTTAAACCAAAATTAATTTTTGAAGAGAGCAGGCTTATAGGCTTACCTTGCCATAACTTTGATCATAAGATTTCTTTGTTCAGTTCAGATTTAAAAAAAAAAAAGTTGTGCCAAAGTGTTTTGTTTATTTTTTTAAAGGAGTGTAAGCCAAATGGTGCCAAAAGGTAATAGGGTATTTAAAAGTAGAGATATTTAGACAAACAGTTTGGAGCTGTATAAAAAATGAACACTGGTACTTGCGTTAGACAAATATTGTACCTTTGGTCTTTGAGTCCTTGGGAGTTTGAAACCCAGTTTGCTGTGGTACAAAATGCACAACTAGAGATGCCACTATCTTTTTCTTGAAGTTCTACCTCACTTTGCAGAAGTAAATCATCTACCTCAATTTAGCATCAGACAGGTTTGAGAAATAATTGAGAATCTGCCTGGGGGAAGGATTCATCCTGCCTGTTGGACAAGCATTTTAATTGAAACAGAGATACTAAGTGTGTACAATGTGGTGACTGCTTGCTTTTGTTTGCTTTTGGTTTTGCTGCCTGCCCATGGAAATACTAAGCTGCCCTTGCTAGAGAATCTGTAAATAAAACCAAATGTTCAGGCAAACTGGACTGAGATACCTGAAACACTTTTGAGTTTGTTCTGTTTTCACTACGAAGTATGGAAATGTAAACTTTTCTCAGTATTATGACACTACTAGCTGACATGACATACTTCATGTTCATTTGCAGTGTTCTTATGTCCGTAAGACCTTTAGGTCTTCTCTCTACAAGAGAAAAACTTTTATGCATGCCTACAAATACGTCCTGTTTGGAAAGACTATATGCTGTAAACACAACGCTATACCAAATGCTTGAAGGGAATAAGATCCTGATTTTTTTTGACTTGGTGATTGTATTAGTAGCTTTCTTGACTCAATGGGATTTTTTCCACCATGACAAAGCAACCAAGTTCCTATTCCTGGAGGGCAGTTTAGCTTCAGACATTCTCAGGAGAGGCAGTTTAAAACCAGTATGTTGGGGTTTTATGCAACTTTAATCGTGACATGCAATGTGCCCCTTGTTTTACCTGTGGAGTGAAGTTGCAGAAGCACATTTTCAGATTACTGTATGGAAAAAATCTCTTTTCCTCCCCTGCTCATATTAGGGGGTGACAGAAGTGGGTACAGGAGACCCCTAATAACGATAGGCTGTGTTGGGTTTGGTAAATGTTATGGTGGAAAATGTACATTGATGTCTCTAAGTGATCTTACGGGTTAACGAGCCAGACTGGCATCTTTTTCCATCATTGTTTAACCAATAATGGTTCTAAAAATGCTTTGTGTACCTGCATGGTCTTAGACCTCCTATTAATGATTGTATCAACTTACAAACTCAGGTAGATAATTTTTTAAGCTCTTTTCGTAGAGCCTTACTGACTGAATGTTAAGTGTCTGTGTAGTGATGTAGTTAAGTAATTCCTTTTGAACTACCAGACTAGTTTAAAAAAAAAAAAAAAGTCCTTTTATAGGTTTGTAGAGTACTTTTCAGACAATGTAGTAGTTTTTCCTTCAGAGGGAGAGATGTCTGTTTCTGGGTTTTGTTTTTAGTTTCTTTTCTAAAATGACTAAAAAGTTTTTAACTAGTTTGTAAGGTGTGCTTAGTCACCTGAGTTGGTGGGGGTTTCTTACTGTATGTGATTCTTGTTTGTACTGTGCATTACCTGTCATGCGCTGCTTGGTTCGTGCACAATGCGTTGGAGTAGTGAGGGTGGTGAACACACGCCTGCAATTTAAGTCAAGTAAAAATTGGAAGCCTTGAACAAAATGGAGGTCGTCCACATGAAACCAATGTCACAGACGTGCATTTTTCTCCCCTCATTTAATTGACTGTAGATGTATGGCCCCGTCTTACAAAACTTCACTGCCAGTGTGTAAGTAGCRTTGCCTCGGTGCGCGTTTGCATCGGGATCCAGAATGATTTTGTCAGTCCTCAGATGTTGGGCATCTTGAGTGGTTTGGTTTTGTAGTTTCCTCTTCTGTTGCAGTTGTTTCTCTTCTACTTTAGTGATTAATCATGCTGCTCTCCTAATAATAATAAAAATGTCTCAGCAGGACAGACAGTGTTCTGCTTTTAATGAGCTGCTCCAGAGCATTTATATGTAATTGATAATGAAACAGGCTGTGACAAGAACTTCCACGCTCCAAAAAGGGCATCACATTTCTACTTGGACGAAAAGTGACATTTTTAGATGTCAGATGTTGAGTACCACAGAGAGGAAAGCATGACAGGTTATGTGCAAACTTTTACGTAGAGTAAGCGAGCAAAATGTTAGAACCCTTGTGTTAATGGAGGCTTCTGAATGTATCTTTGTGGTCCATAGGGAAGGCTGAAGGATGTAGCAAGGAGACGATGTATCAGCTACTGGCAGCCTTAAAACAAAGTCAGTGTCTCTCTGGACTTTAAAATGTTCCTATGCAGTTTATTTTATTTTTGTTTAATCAAATAAATGTGAGGAGTTTTTTTTCATGGCAAATCTGTGTATGTGTGTTTCTGTATTACCCAGCCAAAGCCTTTTTTTCTATCAGGATGCAAAAAAGAAAAAGCTCTTGCCTGAATTTGAACCTGGCTGCCTCCAGGTGATGACTACTGAAAACTTTAACCAGAGGCACCCGCTTTGAAAGGAGAGAGGAGAAATGTTGGGGTGCTATGGAGAGAAGAAGTGTTTAGTTTGTGTTTGGTGTTTTTTTTCTTTAAGAAGTAGTTTTGATGCAGCGTCAAACTCTTAGTTGTCTAGTCTATTAAAAAACCAGCCTCACTGTCATGACTGGAGGAAATGGCTTTGACACTGCACTTGCCACCTGTACTCCATGCAGTTTTTCCAGTATTTTGCCAGAAAGTTCCTGGTTTAACCTTGTTAGGTTCATTTCTAGGTTTCCATTTCTTCACCTTTGCAACTGTGAAAGTAATGCTTTTTCTGAGTGGTAAAGCAAAGCCACCAGAACATTTAGTAGTGTATTTGGCATCTTGCAGAGCAGACTGCCAACATAAGTTGGGTAAGCAGAAAAGGTGCTCTTTTTCCTTACTGCTTTGGAAAAGGTTTGAAAAGAAATGGTGAGCACGGGGAGATGCTCTTCAGCAAGTAAGGTTTGAGAATTAAGGCCACTGACTGAATTCCCAGCATGGGTAGAAGTGGAGGTGGATTCCAGTCTCTGAAAGTGCTGACTGCACTAGCTCTTCAAAGTGGAGATGCTTTCTAGCCCCAGCTCTGTACAACTGTAGGACTGCTCAGCACTGTGCTATGCTCTATCCATCAAAATCCTTGACCATCGCTCTTTCTTCCCCATTGCTCTTTCTTCCTGCTAGAGCAGCTGGCAGCATGTCAGAGATCAGTTTGAGTTGAGAGGAGGGAGGGAGAAGACCCTGTGAAGGAGGGGGACAAGGCTGCTCAGGTGAGTTTCAAGACTACCAACTTGGCCAGCTTTGTGTGGTACTCTGTCTGTATTCCCTTGGTTCCTCTGTGCTCTCTCCCTGAAGACAACCAGAACCTGGAAGCTCATTGAGCACGATGAGGTGGCTCTGGACATTGCTGAACAAGTGCTGCATGGTTCTTGCACCATGGCTGTGGTCACTGTCATCCACTTTCTTGCCAAAACATTTAGGTCTGAGCCCATGCCAGCATGTGGGCAAGGAGGCTGCAATGGCAACACAGGTACCTCCATTTATGGTGTTTGCTGGGGGGAAGGGAGYGTAACCTGACTGCAGGGGTGAGATCCTGGAGGCAAGGGGAGGGCAGGAGGAGAGGGACAAACCAAACTAGTAAGTATTGTTGACTTTACTAACTTTACAACACAGCAGCCCAGCCTGTGCTGCTCCTGCTCCCACTGCTTGTACCACAGGACAGCTTGCAGTTTTACTTGACCTTCACTTTTTTACTAGCGGAGCCTAAAAGCAACTCAGGGAAAAGGCAAAACTGGACTGTGACTCTGGCAATGCCAGAGAGGGAGACAGGTCCTGGACTGCTCCTGTCCTGGGTGTGTTTTGATACTTAATTTCCCCCTCTGTTAATGGTAAAACTGTGAAACCGAACAGCTGAAAGTCACCACTGCTCACCCTTCTCTTCAAGTATGGGTGCTGCAGGCAGGGGGGGAAATCCCAGAGCTGCTCTGGTCAATGCAGCTGCCTTGGGGCAGAAGAGCAGTCATTGTTAGGGGAGAGCTGGGCCTGAATGCTTCTGCTCACATGCAAATGCAGCTGTGATAAGATGTGCGGTAGCTGGAGAACAACAACTGCATCCTTCTTTGAGCCTCGAGGGGAGCGTCGGGTGCCTGCGGGAGGAGCTGGGCACTGCTGAAGCACGGCCTTAGCATCTTTTGCATGTGAATGCCCCGCATTCCTGGGGGGGGGCGGGGAAGGGCAGAGAAGAATCTTCTCTATTCAGGGCCCGGGACCACACAGTGAGCATCTTTAACCTTTTTGTATTTAATCAGTCAATCTACTTTGACTCGAGGGATGCATCAGCTCCCTTTCTCCCTTCTTTCAGAAAGGTGATCTCTACACACTTTTTCCTGATTTTGTTATTCCTAATACTTATAAACTGCTTGCCCCTACCTGAGGACAGAGTGGGTGCCACCTCCTACAGCAACAGAAAAGTTATTGAAAAAGTCAGCTACTTGGTCATCACTCTGAAAGCCTTGAAAAGTAGTGAAGCCAGTTGCTTAGCAGAAGAGGGAGGGTAGCAGTTCTCAAGCTTTCTGCTGTACTGCTTGATGATGGCTAGCTTCCTGCTGAGGGGACACATGCTTGTACTCATTCTACAACTTGCACATTGTTTAATAAACTTACTATTCTTCTTCTGTCAGTTGTGGCTTGTTTGGTCAAGATCTTGGGGGCAAAACCAGGACATCTGCACTACCTAATGCTCAAGTTACTGAGAGCAGGACCTGCATCTCAGGTGSCCACTTGAAAGTGTGACCTTCCTGGTGGTGGCTGGAGGCAAAGTACAATGCCAGCAGCACGGGGAGATAAGGTGTTATCCCAGCTCTACGCTGGAGATTATCTGGGCAAAGTCCCAGAATAGCTGACGTGACACAAAACAGCCAGGGAGGGGAAGTGAGGAGAGATGCTATGTTCCATGCTGGGCTCCAATTATCTTATGCCTGGCTTAAGTCCCAAGGCAGGATGGCTCATCTCTTCTCCTATTGCTCACAATAAGTAACCAGAGGGTCCTTGCTTAAGCTGCTATCTTACAGTCTCTTGGTTTGAGCAAAAGGTTTTTGAAAGAAAGAGGTATTCCTCTAAAGTGGAATCTGTGTTTAAAAAAAAAAAAAAAAACAAACAACAAAACCAAACTAAACTACAAAAAAAAACCACAAACAAACAAAAAAAATCCTTTTTCTTACAGCCAGGCACTCTTCCACTGTACCTGCACCATGACACCTTCCTTTAGGACAAAGGAAGACCAGGGAGAAGAAAAAACAAACAAAAACCCCAATGCAGACAACCTCCATCCAGCTAAAGGAAGAGTTCCCCAGCGCTGGTCCCCACTGCCTGCTGCAACCATTGCCCTACGCTCCCTGCCCCCACCCTGCCTTGCTGCTGCACTGACAAAGGTTTAGCAGATGTACCAGGTTTTGTCTTCGCTGACCAGTGTGCTCTTACACCTTTCCTGTTTTGGCAAACTGCCTTTTGGCTCTTGCTACCTGTTGAGCCCATGAGGCAGGAGAAGCAGGCAGAGCCCCTCTAGGTCATAGCAGAGAAGCACTGCAGCCTGCAAGCAGCAGAACAGACCCCTTACCACCCGGCTCAGTCCCACCCACCCAGCCACCCTGTAGTGTAGCATCTTACAAGGCAACAGGTGCACCCTGGTCACAAGACTCAGCACCAGCTCGCTCTCCCTCACATGCAGGCTCTGCCATCTTGACCACACAAACTCGAAAGGGGCACAGACTGGCATTTTGCAAGAGTGGCTTGTACTAATGATGTACAAACTAACRACAAGTCACTATGTCTTGGCAGTGTACTGCAGTGCAATGTTGAGGGCTGTTAAGGGCCTTAGTGTGTCCTTACACCACAACCTCTTCCAGCCTGTGACCTGCTAACTCTTTCAGGCCAGCAGCACAGCTGCTAGTTTTGAGGAGAGAAAGATTATTTGAAAKATACTGCTAACACTGGAGCGCTGCTATTTACACTTAAAATAATCTTAATGAAGTAACCACAGGAAACTTGGGGCAGTGAGGGGACACACACCACCCCACCCCCCCCCCCCGTGCCTGAAGGGGCAGCTTCACCTACACCAAGGCCCAAACTCCCAGCTGCTGCAGGAGTAGTGGACTGTAGCTACATCAACATAGCAAAGTTGGGCAACCCTACACAACAGCTCAAGTGCTATTTCAGCAGGACTTTAGTTCCAGTAAATGGTATTCTCCTTCCAGTCACTTCCCTCCCATCTATTCTCTTCAAAAAAGAGCTGAATTACCAAAAGAAGTGGTTATCCAAGTGTGTAAGTAAAATGCCGCTCACATTCAAAACAGATACCAACCTCTCTTCCTTCATGAAATAACCTTTACAAACATCTCTAAGCATGCCTTTTTGTTTACATGTTTTATTAAAAATTTACATAAATGAACACACTCCAGCAATTGGGGTATGTGGGTGTCCTAGGTTAAAAAAATATACAAAATCCCAAGGCCTCATGGGCAGGGCAGCAGCAGGTTGAAGCACAACCTCACTTCCTTTGAACAGTGGTGAAAGCTGGCATCTGAATGGGCTGGATTGAGTGGACTGGCTGAAAAACAGGCTTCTTCCGTATGTCAGAGAGTGTTTTCACAGAAGGGAGAAGCTGGTTTCTCTTGATGATCTGCAGTGCCAGCTGCGTGTTACCTACAAGACAACTTTCAATTAAAAAAAAAAAAAGTACCTTTGTATGACTTCTGAAGCACTGTTCTCAGAACAGAGCTGGCAAGCCAGCCCTGGGCCCAGGCCACGTACACTACCGGTCCTCCTATTCAGTGAAATGCTGACATGGATATTAAAAGTATTAGATTAGATAAAAGTAAATGTGAAACAACAGTATTGCTTGATTCTACCTATTCTTAGTTGAAGACATTGAGCTTTTATCTCAGAGCTGGAAGGTGCCAGAGCACCTTCTAAATTCCTGAAGGGCACCTCTTCTCCCTCCCAATCCGCATAGCAAGACTCTAGATCTCACACAAAATGCCCTCACAATGGGACATTACAGACAGTAATGCAAATGTCAAGGGTGTATATAAAACGTTTTTAAAACAAGAAATCTGATTTTCAACTGTATGCATGGCCCATCAAATAAATACCAATATAAATGGAAAAATTATTCTTTGTTAAAAATTAAACCTATAAAGTTGTAGGAGAAAACCCACTAAGTTCTGAAAAGAACATTTCTCCCTCTTATCAAATACTTTTCTTTCACTAAAGTTTTAGTTTCAGAAGAGATGCACCGTTTTGTTGCCATTTATAAAACAAAAAATGTTTTTAGCTCCTTTTGGTTATATACTTAGAAGGGGGTGCGAGACGTAAATCCCACTTCCTACTCTCTTCTGCTCTGTACTTCTTTGTTGCAGAAAGAAAGGTTTCCAAAATTCCAACTTAGAAACATCTTTTAAGAAAAGCTTTGTAGAAGTCTCAATTCTGAATACAAATGCTCAAGTCCTCCGCCTGCCTGCAAGCCAACTGAAGGGGAACAAGCACACTGAACATTTCACAACACTCGGATATTAAGCCCCAAGGGGCACAGGTCTGCAACCATGACAGCTTCAATGGTGCAGCTGCACCAGCCTGCTCACACTGCAGAATTCAAGTGCAATCTTTCCAGTTTCCCATTATGTAGAGGTTTTTTCCCATGCAAACATGGTGAACCTTCAAAAGGAAGGATTTTGGAAGAGAGAGTTACCAATATTACAAGCTTTGTTACAGCACTTGCTACATAGCCCTTGACATGGCTTCTTTGGGAAACTTGGATTGCAGTTGTCTTTTAACGAAAAGCCTTTCAAGCCCTCTTTATAGTATAAACTTCATCAAGGGTTTTACTGAGCTGATTTCTGCCCAAAGTATAGAAGATTTCAGCTCAGAAGATGTGTGTGTAAGAACAGGACTGCAATAAACAATGGAAATGAAGGTGTGGATACATGGATCCATGGCAGTGTAAAATGGAGACAGGGCCTAAAGGGTGTCATTCAAAATACTGGCACAACTCTTATAAAGACTAGGAATGATGACTACCGCCCTCCTCCCTTTGTATCCCAAATCTAGGTCGAGAGAACATTTCAAAACTTAAGAATTTGTTTGAACATTTTGCCTATGAAGGCTAGCTGTAAACTTCAAGGAAAAATCCAAAGTGTTAAAAATACCAAGTTACATTCAACATTGCAGCTTACATGTTAAATTAGGGATTTTAATGTTGGGAAAAAAATTCAGTTCCTCACCATTCTGTAATTCAAGATATACAGCCAGCAGAATAGCCTCTGGAGGGATCTCTTTGGGGTGGATCAGTGAAGCAGCCTTATTGAAAAAGAAGAAAGGGGTGGGGAGAGAAAGTGCTTAAGAGAAACACCCAGCTCAAAGAAAGCGCCTCTTGACAAGACTGTTACCATCATCTTAGCTAATAAAAACAAATAACAATTCATAAACTAAGATAAGATTTTTCAAACTAATACACTTTATTAGGTTTATGCATGCAGGGAGAGACTGAAAGATTATCTGCCTTGCAAGATTGTTTCACTCTAATTAGCAGCACCATCTGCTGTATACTTATGTTAATATGAGTCTGTAATTCTTGGGCCAGTCTACTGTGTTTTCCTGGTGAGATGACACGTGAAGAAGATGATAGATAACCTCCACTGCTCCCAAGTTCAGAATACAAAGTTAACAAGGATCATTCATTAGCTTTCCATTTACAAATATTTTTCAGCTATGAAGTCAATGAAGCAGTCTTCTACATTAGCTCCGGATCCAACTCCCCACTCCTGATCTACAGCACACTGGGTACATGCCATTGATTTAATTTGGCTTGAAGGTCCCTGTGCTCCACCTGAGCTCAGGAGTCCTGAGCTGAGAGCCTCCAGAACAACACAGCTCTGCAGAACTGCCTCCAGACGTCCCAGACAGCCTTCTGTCTCGCCAGCTTCTACACCTAGAGTCACACCACGTATCACCAGGCTCTGCTTCTCAGTCCCTTCAGATCAAACAGAAGGGCCCTCTGCACTTTTAAATTTTAAGATCAAACAGAAGGGCCCTCTGCACTTTTAAATTTTAGTGGGAAAGGGGTGGAGAAAGTAAGAGGGGGAGGGGAAAGAAAGAAAGAAGGGGGGGGGGGGGGGCATTTCTTTCCTGTGCTTTGCTTCAGAGCGACACCGGTGTCCCCAACGCCACCTGGGGCTCTCGAGGGAAAACGGGAGACTGAGAGGGAGAGAGAAAGAGAGCAGGCTACCAGGCCTTTGAAAGGAAAATATTATTTCCCTCCTTCTTATCCTTTGCCTTCCCCATTCCAAGGTCACTGAATATCATCATCATGCTGGTATTTAAGTACCACACCAGTGGTTCTGCATGGTAATGCCCAGCCATGAACAGAAAGAAAAATGACGAGTAAGAATTTCTGTCCCAACCTCTGAAACTTACTATTTTCAACTACATTTCAGATGTGAACATTTGATAATTCTAGTACAAGGATGACTCCCATGATCTCAGTAAGACTGAATCCTGCAAGTCCACCTTTTCTGTAAGTGCCCAGTCTAGAGGGCAGGAAAAATGCACATTTGTCTCTATAAATTTGTACAATTAAATTGTAAATTGATCCATTTCCTGAGAAAGAGAGGACACATCTGCACAAATGACGACAAGGTAACAGGACTGATTCTGTATCAGAAACGGGTGCAAGAAGATGATTTGCTACAGGGATACCTGGTTATGGTACCTGGTATCTGCATCTTTTTACAAGAAACAGATGGTGGAGATGCTCCCTCAGAAGAAAGTACTTAGTTAACAAGCTACATAAAAATCAGCTAATCTGGCCATCTACTAAACCACGAAGAAACTGTTCTACACAGTGTTTCACATCTGACAGTTCAAGATTCAACACCCAGTAGTAACATGGGGTCTATTCTTCTGACAGAGAGGGAGTGAGCAGCTCCTGACAGACCTGATCTCACCAGGAGCTCATACTGGGGACACAGTTTGACCACTAATAACAGAGGATCCTTCTCATCCCTCTATAATCTGCACCTCATAATCCAGAATCTGAACTCTCCTTGTGGTGTGGTAGGAAGTTGGGAATATAAGAATTAGGAAGACTGAAACACAAAGCAAATCACTTCCCTTAGTCCTTAAAAAAAAAACAAAAACAAAACACAAAAAAAAACCCCCGAAAAACAAACACCCATCCCAAAAAACCCACCACAGCCAAGTTCTGGAAATAGCCCATTCATCAATCCCTGCTTTCTCCCTTCATGCAAAGGTTAGTCTCTGCAAGCACCCTGGCCCTGGCCCGCTGAACCACTCTGGCTCAGGAACTCTGAACCGCCACATAAGTTTTGTTGTTTTAGGAAGTCTTTCTCAAGTGCTCTTCAGAATGGACAACTGGTAGTTACCCAATTTCAAAGCTACCTTAACAAGCAGTTTTCAGCAATTACCTCAAATGCCTCAGCATTTCAGCAAATAAACCTAGAATCTCAGTCATAACTTAAACACTTTGTAATGCTTTTTTGGCCTTTATTCTGTCGCTCAGTGGGGCCCAACTAGCCATGGGAGCCACACATCTCGTTTCAGTGAAAGGTATGTGCTCTCCATTGCTCCCCCTCATACAGTGTAACCGCACACAGAGAATAATTTATGTGTGCATACTAAAAGGACTGAGGCTTCCCAAAAGCACTGGATTTATTGTAGAGGCAGAGACCTACTATACTTTACATCCACAGATGGCCTTACACTCCTTTGGGCTTTACACATGTGCTACAGAGCCCAAGCACGGACACCTGCCCAGTCCTAAGAGGCCTCAGGAGGAAAAAGTGCAAGACAACTGCCTTAAGCGGTTGAGAACTTCACGGAAGTTGAACCTGCTCACCTATACAACTACTATGAAGTAATTTGGAAGACCGCTGTTTCAGTTTGCAGCTTGACAATGCATTTGATTAGTCTTCCTGACAGACAGGAATGGCTGCAAAAAGAGACAAACATATCATCATTGAAAGAGATCGGTCCCAGCCATATGAAGGACCGAATGACACAGGCTAAGTGAAGACAGAGAGTTTCAAAAGCAGTACTTGAGAATTCTTGGGGCAAGAGGCAGGCAAGAAACATACCTCCAGCAGAATTGTAGTTTGTTCTCACAGCCCTGAAGTTATAGCTTAGATGGTGAGTTATTAACTGATTAGAGAGAAGTAAACTCAAGGCCCTCAAGAACTTTCTCCTCTGAAATATAACAATTACTATTGGACCATTTAAAAAAAAAAAAAAAAAAATTAGAAAAAGTGAAATGGCTTCCTAGTCATATTCCACGTTTTGATATGATCTAGGAAAAAAAAAAAAGCTTCACATAGTGGTACTGAACTATTTACACAAGTAAGAAATTTGGAATTCCTTCGTTTTATGTTACTAATATAGGTTGGTTCATAAAGACAGAAGAGAGCCACCATCTCAGCAAAGTCTGCAAATAAGCCTGGGCTATGAAATCACCAGGATTTGCTGTGATCTAAATGGGACTTCAAAGGAAGTACATTTGTCCCTAAAGCTGTCTTGAGATTGTTTTCCATACCTGATGAAGACACTTTCGAGCTTTGTCATATTCACTCCTCAAGCAGTAAGCACTTCCAAGGTTAAACAACATCATTGTTCGTGCAGATGTGACTGAACTAGGATAACACTGTGGGGTCTGCTTGCCAGCTGCAATTAAAAAAAATAAAATAAATTAAAAAAAAAAAAATCAATCTTTTTTTTCTTACACTTTTATTCCAAATTGGCCAACATTCCAATGTTCCTGTACTCTGCTGAATACGGTAGCTGGTACTTACAAGATTCCATCGCCTCGTTCTCTCCTTTGTCAGACCCTACAAAGAAAAAAAAACACAAAAACCATCATGTTCTATAAACTTTTTGTATTATTTTGTAATAAGCTTTAAAAGATACAAATTTGCTTCTTTCTTCATGGTCTGACATTAAAGAGGGAAAACACATCAGTTTGCTCAAGAGTTTACACCACTTAAGACTTCCTRTCTTTAATGGTTTACTTTTAGATTTGCAGACGAGTACAGTGATGTTTAAACTGTAGACACGTCACTGAAATCAGAGCTGCTGTAGACTTAACTATACAGATGGGCTCGGAAGTATTTTTCTGTTAGAGAATACACACTCCCAACTGGAAGCACTGCAGGAAGATTAAGATACAGATTAACTAAGTTCTCCCCACTCCTATCTCTCGCTAAATGCAGTAAGTAGACTTCACTGGTACTCCGAAGCCTGGTTTAGAGACTAGAAGAGAAGGTATGAAGCCCAAATTTAACCATAACTGCACATTTAACAAAAGCAGCTTTCAAAATTTACCTTCAAACAAGCCAGAATATTACAATATACAGTTCTATTTATGTTACAGAATTAGCCACTTCAAAGGAATGACAAACATGCAAAAGACAAACCAAACATAAAGTAGGAACTAAAGCCAGGAAAACAAAAACACAACAAAAACACAAACAAAAAAGCCCCAAACAACCTACGGTCTTAAAACAAGATGTCTTAATCATAATTATATTTGTATATAGAAAGTTACAGCAGGAAGGCAGCTGAAAGCATAACCAGTTCTAATGAAGTGTGGATTCATTAACCTTGATCCTGCTCATTTGAAGAGATCCCGAGGGAAACATCAGTGACGTTCTCAGGGTTCAAGTGAGTGATGGCATCGGATATTCTGTCTAGAGAGATGAGAGCTTCTGCTGCATACAAATGCCCAAGAAACCTACAACAGCAAAGGGTTAGGTACAAATGTCAGCATAACAACCCCCACAATTTGTTATGTAAAACAAACAACGCCGTTTTTAACGCGAGCACATGAAAACTAACACTTGAAATGCTTGCATGGAAGTTACCTTGCTTATAAAGTATTGTCATAATACCCAGTTCTGCCATTTACTGCTTTTAGGCACTACTGTTGTGAAAAAATCTGCACCTGAGTAGTGACAATTCATTCATGCACAGGAATTGCCATTCCAGAAAGACAGTACCTTGGTATGGCTTTATCTCAGAGAATTAAAAAAGGAATCCTTACAAAAACACCCCAGGATACGGATACATCTATAATTTGAGGTGTAAAGTGACTTTACATTCAATAAAAATCAAACTAATTCTGTAAGATAGCTGCATTTCTACGGACAGCAACTATACAGGCCTGTCCATGGGGCACAAACACCTTTCCAACTGCAGGTTTTGTAAAAGAATTAAGCCAGTCTGATGTTTGACACTTGTAGTTCAGCTCAGCTAATCAGCAGCTTTCCTTTTCAACTTTGGAACAGAAGGAATCCTGTCAATCGAGAGCATAGTTAGCTTGCAAATACTTAATCTGAAACAAAAGTTGAGCAAAAAAGTTCACACTTGTTCTATGCAGCTGTATACAGTACGCTTCAAACTGACTGTAGAGTTGGTTGTAATGAATTACAAAACATCAGGTAAAATACCAGTCATTCATCCAAAATAACTTCTGCAACTTAGATCTGATACAGCAAACATAACTTTCTACATGCAATTTATTTCACTTAAGAAAACAGGGACAGTTCAATATTCCCAATCTGCACAAAAGCCTAGTTTCCTGGGACCAAGATATATGGTGCTCTGTCTTTGCAAAAACCTGTCATGTAGCGTTTCTTGCATTACATAATGGTAACACTGCCTTCACAAAATTATGTGTTACCTTGCAAACTCCTCTAATATCTTGCTTATACGACTGTGCAAAAAGATGAGCTTCTGCAGTAGTTTGAAGCATGGGAGCTAAAGAATTTAATTGGCATGCACCATTTTAGAGTATGCTGCCAGCATATAAAAATAAGCAGAAGTTAGCTTGCTTTCCGCAAGTACATTACCGGTTTTGAAAGATATCATTACTACCATAAAAACCTCTGCTATATTTTATCCTGTGTATGACATAGGAATTAAATACACAAATAAGGTCAGAAGGATGGGGCTAAAGCTGCCTTTTTTGAATTTGCAGAGATGTATGAGAACTGGTGGGTAGAAATAGAATGAGCTTTGAGTAACTTTCCAAAAAATGCAGTGCCAAATGAGAACTGAAAAAGAGAAGCTGAAGAATGGAACCTATATAAGCAACAGTAGCAGGTGAAGTGACAGTCCTGCACACCCAAGATCTGGTACCCTATTGACTGAGCAAACCTTCCCCTCCGAGGCTGTAGTTTCATAAGCTTTCAGCAGCATGCTGGCTTGGGCTGATGTTGTCCACCCCAGCTGCTCATTCCTGCTCCTTGTGCTGTGCCAACACGAGCACATGCAGCCCCACAGTGAATCAGGACAGAGACCTGATGGTCCTGCCACTGCATGGGACCCATAGCTGGAGATTAACAAATAGCAACAAAAGCAGCGATAGATTCCGAATTACATGGAATTCATACACAAACGAGGGGACTCACGTTCCTGCGTGTCAATGAATATTTAGTCAGGGCTTCAACAAGAACAGGAGCGGGCCAAGCAATTCTTTGCATCAGATACAGAATTGGCAAGCAGCTACAGACATTGGAAGCTTCAACTCAGAACTCTCCAGCAAAAAGCAGGGCTGAGAAAGAAGAAATGACCACATCAGACTTACTTAAGAGACCCTGACAGCTTTGGTTGCTGAAGAAGTTTATCTGCGTGATTCAATGCCATAAGGTTATCACCCAAAGCCAGAGCCACGTAAGCACTACACGCAAGTATTGAGCACCTGGAGGGGGGAAGAAAAAAAAAAAAAAAAAAAAAAAAAAAAAAA
>JAYKAV010002108.1:245686-274916 GCA_035582835.1 Phoebastria nigripes | reverse complement strand
AAAAAAAGGGAGGGGGGGAAAGCCAATATGTTAAATGGAGAATTCTGTGATTCCAAATGTGGCTGTTAAATTTCTTTCTTGTTAAGTGCTGAAGAAATAAATCATAAACTTTCAATAATGTCTTTGCATCAAACTATGAAGTAAAGGAGCTAGTGTTTCATTATCTATGGCCTCAATTGCATTCTTTGAATTAGGAGATATATACATTGTGTTCTACCAGTATAAACCAAGGACCACCACAGTGTGCTCAGTAAGATTTTGCAATTTTGACCATAAATAACAGATTAAAAAAAGATGGACCTCACCACATGTGACATTTTTCTCATGGACAGTCTCCCTTTCCCACCCTCTTTTTATTTTTTTGCCTTGCACTCTCATTTGTACTTCCCTGCCCTCCCCTTCTGCTGCAGCAAAGGGTAGCAGATTTGTAGATTTCTATAACATACAATCTACAAACACATAGTAGCAATCAATTAAGTTGTAACATATTTCACTCTTATACTGTACAATGTTTGCACACAGGGAGACAATAAACGCTGGAGAATTTGGCATTTCCAGTTTTGTGTTCCATTGAGAGCTGTAATCCGCTGCCAAGACTCTGATTGATATGTGGCATTTTGTTGCTGTCACAGACTTTCTTATCTTTCCAAAACCACAAAATCTCTGACAGTTCCTGTAATGAAATCTGAACTACTCGTATTTTCCATCTTAAACAGTAACCCCACGTCAGGATGCCATCATTAGGCCAAGCTTCACACTTTGTAATAACTCCCCCCGCCTCCCCAAACACAGCACTTCGGGGTATTTTCCACTTTGTAAGACATCATTCAGTGCAGGCTGCCTTGTCCTCTGGGCACAAGCCTCTGCCCGCGACGCCTTGCTGTGAGCACGGACCCTGTCCGTCTCCAGGGAGGAAAAGCAGATCCTCTTAGTGGGGTCTCACATTGGGAGCGATGAGAGGAGAGCCTTCGACTCCCCTGCCGGTAGGTGGGCTATTACCACGCCAACCTTCTGGCAACTGTCAAGCCCACTTTCGGTCCAGCAGTAAGTCATGTAATTCATGGCAGGACCTGGGGTGCCTTTATTCCCCTTTCCCAGGAAGCATGCTCCTTAATTATGCACAAGCTAGATAAGAAACTTCTCCAGTGTTTCTCCCTACCCCCCACTTCCTCTCCACTGTGCCCAGATGTCACATCAAATCTGAACACATACAAAAGCTTGAGAGAGGGAGAGGAAAGCTTCCCCAGCTCAAGTCCCAAACCTAAAATATTTCTGAAAGGTTGTGACTGGGGAGGGGGAGGGAACGGGGGGTGGAGGGGGAAATCTCTGTAATAACAGCCTGCTTCTAACTAGCTTCTTTTCATCTCTGCCTCAAGGAAGCACAGCTTTTAAACCAGCAGAGATGCTAAGCATCACCAGCTAAATACCCTTAGACACAAGTCAAAGCCTGCAGAGTTGGTTGCTACTGCCCTTTACGTCAATATGTGTCTTCTACTTCCCACAACTTTTCTAAAGCCTATTTTTATTTCTCAAAGTGTAAATTCAAACACAAGACGCACTCCAATCACACAATAGGTAAGTCTAGCAAAACTGAAACCTACTCCTCTGCTGTAAGGACTCGTCACTGTTTAAGCCATGTAAGAGTTGGCAAGATTCTTCAGCAACAGCCATCTAAAGAAGAGGAAAATATTCAGGTTTTCTTCCCTGCAGTACTGTTCTTGCGCACTTGGATCCATTGTTGAGCCAGCTAAACCAAACGCTTAAGAGAGCTGACAGCTAACCGGAGCAGAAGAATTGCACCACAAGGGAAAAGACAAACTAGTTTTTCACCCCGGTCAGGATTCTGACAAAACTCCACAGGTCACCTTTGAGCACAGCAGACTTCCAGCATCACTGAGCCTCTGCATGCCCTAAATAAAACTGCCTTTGCACTAGGAAAAAGAAAAATGTTTTTTCAAACTGCCAGATTATGTCAAACAGCCTCTTGTGTAGGTCTAGGCAACAAGATTTGTCAGCCCACACTGACTGCAAGTTTACAGAACCCAAACTCCACATCTCACTTGGCTTGTTTCTCAGGCAAAGGGCAAGCCAGAGCAAATCCAGTTGTTCAAAACTTACTATTAAGGCACCAAAAATGGCACTTCTAAACCATTTAGAGAACATCACTAACCTGTAATAATTTAAAATAGCTAACTAAGCACAATAGTGGATATAAGCTATCTACTTTTTATGTTTCAATGCAGACAAAACAATCCAAAATATTAAGAAATACAGAATGCAGACTGTGCTTACTCAATGGGGAAATTCAGCACCAGCGGAGGGGAGATGGGGGAGAACTATGCAGTGGCTGACAGTGAGGAAGAAGAGAGTGAAGCAGCTACGGGTGATAATCATTATAAGCTTGCAGTATCGCAACAGGGCCAAACAGACCACTGCAATCTTTAAGCGGACAAATGAGGTAATACTAGGTACATGTGGAGAAGAGATAAGGTATATTGGTGGGCAATGGTGGTCCTTACAGTATTACCTGTGAAATTACTAGCAACGTCAGTGATGCTCCTGGAAATACTAGGATACGCACAATTCAAAAATATGTAAGTAAATAAAATAAATAAAGCATAATGATGGACTGGAGAGGGCCAATGGAAGAGTCAAAAGAAAGAAAAAATGGTAAAATTGGATCACATGCCTTATAGCAAAGGCTTGCAGTTCAAATCTATTCAGGACAAAGCAGCTGATCAAACTATTCCTTTAGCTGCTTTGAAGGGGAAAATTAACATTTTCACACAAAGTTGTTCAATCTAGGGAGAAAAAGGCTACGACAAAGTCTGGTGCTATCCATCTCAACTTTTACAATAAAAGCCACAAAATTTTCCAAATGTAGCACTGTGGTCTACCAGAACTCCTTTACTCTTGATGTATCCTAACAGTGTTGGGTTGTTCTGGCACAGTGAAACATACCACAGGCTGAGCGCAGAGCAGGGGAATTGGCTTCTTGGAGGATGAGAAGAAGCAAGGAGCAGAATTGTTTAGAAGAAACTCAGAAGAAAAATCTGGAGTTTCTACTTCCTATGCATAAATTCTTAGCAACGTTTGGTGTCCTCAGACTTCTGCTTGTTGCTTTTAAAACCTTGCAATTGAATTACTACTTATTATGAGAACAGTCTGTTCAACTAACTTGTGCACAAGTACCAAATAATACATATGACACATAAGCCTTTTCTAGATGGTATTTTTAATTTTTAAGAACTATTTAGGGGCACAGTCAGTCAGTCATTTTAAACTCTTATTAGGATGTGCAACTGTACAAAATCATGCAAAAAAAGCATTTAAGTTGCCCATTTCAGTTCTAGAAGCAATAGAGGTTTTTCAACCCAGTGACTTAACAGGGAAAAACTGAATTGAATAAACCTATTCTTCAGGACAATCCTTGCCAACATTCAGAATTTTTTCTTAATTTTCCCTGACTAGACAAGAATTTTAATTTTCTCACTTAGCTCCTTAGTAAGCAAGACTATAGGAATATACTAACATTTGAGTATAATGTATTTTGCTCTTCACAGCTATCTGCAGAAACCTAGAAATCGTTTTAGCAGAATCACTCTCTAGGGATGTCTAGTCCTCTGGATTTAACCACCAAAGCAAGTATTGCAAAAAAATAAATCAATGCTGTTCCTTTCCTTATATGATGTTCTTTACCAGAAGCAGTGTAATTCTTGCTAAACTGGTAAGTTTTTTCTGACATGTTGTCAGGTTTCATCAGTAGATAACAACAGCTGATTGTGAAAGAAAAGACTATGTATTTAAAAAAAAAAAAAAAATCACAATGTGACACCATGTAATTTTGACATGTGGCAACCACATTTTCAACAGTCAGGAGGAAAAAAAAAACCCACAACCAACCCACATCACTGTTTTTAATCCAGTGCTTTCTATTCCGAGTAGCATACTCTTGTACCACTTCAGAATAAATAATCAAGGTCTCCGTAATGTCTCCTCACAGATTCCTCCTAAATTGCTTTTAAACGAATACAAGTAGATTTGCTACACATAGTGGAGCAAAGTAAAGGTTAAACTGGTCATTATAAAAACACAGGTTACCTAGGGTTAGGCTGGAACAGAGTGTTTACCCAAGAGTTTAAGTGGAAAATTACTGTATGCTTTGTCCATAATGGGAACTTAAAACAGATTTCTTTTTTTCTAAACAGGTGCAAGCTTTACAGTGAGAGAGATTTTCAATGGGCTGGCAGCCACCTGAAATAATTAACATTGCCAGCAAATGATAATCTTGTTGGGGAAAAGTAGAGAGGTTCCAGATAACATGATACTTATTTAGACACACGGGAGTTACTCTGTTTGGAGAGCACTCAGACTGCTGAACAAGCAGTTTAAGGATCTTTGAGAACACAAAAAAGTCTACAGTCAAATTTTACCTATGTTCTTCCATGGTGAAGAAGTCAAATGCCTGGAAAGAGGCAATTTTTCTTCCTCTTTTATGCAAACTATGGATTTACTCCTGCTGAAAGGAGCACCGTTCTTATTTGAAAGCAGCATAGCTGCTTTTACCACTTTCATTGTTTTTTCCCATCCAACAAGCATATAATGTTATGGGGGCCAAATTCCAAACTAGCCTTACCAAGGGCTTAAAGGGAAAAGGTACCACACAGTAATTTCCACCCCTTCCCCTAATCACAATAGGCATTGTCAGGTTTTTAGCTTTGTCATTTATAGGACTTCATTTTTTTAGTTTTGCTCAATATATAATGCCAAGCCTATAATAGTGGGATCCAACACAAACTGATCTACCTTCTGAATTGAAATTCTGGATAGTTTCTACATGTTCGGACTCAAAGCCCAGAAGAAAGGAAGCACACGCATTTGAAAAAAGGCATCCTTAGATTAACAGCTACAATTCAACGTTGCAAGTGCCTAAAAAAATAAGCTAGCAATGACTCCAGAATCATAACACAGTTTAAGAGGGGGCTCATTTAGTGGTGAATATTTTATATTATTTACTTGCCTTAAATTTTCTAATTCCTGTTTCTTCAAAGGCGAAGAAGGTGGAGCTGCAATGAATTTATCCCCTTCATGACTTTTATTGCTAGAATAAAAACAGCGTATTAATTATAGGGAGTGACTATAAATAATTAATTAAAAATTCTCAGTGTAATAAGCATTGATATTTATTCACTCCATTTAAAAGGACAGCAAGAATTCTATAGCCYAAAAAACAGAAATGAAGCTAGGCAGAAATTGAGGCACACGCTCTTATCCTAACCGTTCTATTTCAGAAGGAAGAAGGGGGACATTTACTGGGAAGGATTTGACTGACAGATCAAACAACCCATGCCATTCTCCACAGCCTTAAGCTATTTTTGAAGTTTGGTGTAGGACAAGAACTTTAAACTGGAGAGATGCAGAACTCACTGCATTAGTAGCCTCTCTTCTTTTAGCCTGTAAGAAAAGCAGTAAACAAGTTCTCTCTCTAGACATCTTAAAAACTAATTACATAAATATTCTAGAAAGAGAATCCATAAAGTGCTACAGTTCTTTTAGACTTCTAGCTGCCCTTTATTTTTATTATTGTTTCAAAATGTCTCTCTCTCTCTCTCTCTCTTTTTTTTTTTTTTTAAAAAAAGAACCACTTTTCTTAAAGTTACACTTGGCTCTTTTGGGGGAGCAAGTATTTGCTCTATTTAAAAAGTATGCAACTTTGCTCTACAATAAGCTGAAAGACAACCTCCTTCTGGAATGAGAATTGAAGAGAAAGTTAACAGCTGCACCTTGGCAGAGAGAGACACTAAGGTTTAGAAACAACAGATCAAAAAAAATCGGAATTGAAACTGAGTCTGTCCACCTAATGAACTTTTTCACTGATGTAGTTTCATATCTGTTTATTACAGATAAGAAAACTCCAACTTAGACCTTCAAAACAGATAGCAACAGACTCCAAGGAAACCTGTACTCAACACTGTTGTAGTGTATATACCTCATGCCTTCGCCAAAAATTAGATTAAAAAAATACCCTTAACCACTGAAAGTATTCACTGTTTTCTGGTGAATAACAGAAGAATCTGTCTCGGATTCTTCTCAGCCTGCTCAATTAGTGGGATTTGCTTCAAAACCATCCTGTTGAATTAGTGTGATTTTCTTCAAATGCCTTATATCTTTTACTGTTCTCTTGCAGAGGGTCCCTTGTCAGAAGGAACAAATCCTTGGAGAAACTTTCAGAATGTGATACATAAATTCAAGAACAGCCTGCTTTGTTGCTGGATATTTTGAAATTGGCAATGACCACTGGGAGATATGAGGGAGTCGTCTATAAATTTTTTTAAAGCTGAAAAAGCATCTGGTTTTGAAAGCAGAAGGTAGTAAAGGATCTTCCTGTACAAGGCATGTTTTCTTTTCCTCACTCCTATAAAAACAAAACCAAAAAAAACCCCACCAAAAACAAAACAAAAAAGGAGGTCTCGCCTGAGTAAGTGCCACCATTTTGTTTTCATCACTGCCACTCAGTGGGCCCCATAAGCTTAAAATCAAARTCTCATTTAAACCAGAGGAACTTCATCTCAGTGGGCTGCATACAACTTGCCAGGGGAAGTTAGTTCACAAATTCCAACCTCGGTAAGCAAAAAAGAAACACCTTCCTCCCCCTTGAAGTTTATAAATCATTTGGTCACTTGACAGGAAGGATTGTCATTAGGAAAAAAGGGTTACAGAGAACAGCCTTCAAATATTGTTGTAGCAGTACCAGCCACCGACTCCCAGCCCTAGTCTATCCCCAGGCAACCTCAGAATACATGGAGATGCACCCTGTGCCCACACAACACAGCATATGTGCAACTAAATCCTGGCATGTGACAAATGTATCTTATCTTCTTAAAATTTATCTGTACTTGGGTCTTACAAAAACATAGTGTTTTTTCATTACTAAGTAGTTCAAGTTCTAAYATAGCCACTTTTTCCAGATTAGTTATTGTAACTCTTCCCTTCTCAAACTGGTCATTAATGAAAGTGCAGGCTATGGCCAACAAAGTTATCTTCAAAAGGAAGTTCCAAACGCATCAAGATCAATGCAAAAAATTAACACCTTCCTGCTATTTAACATTTGACATACATTGTCTACAAGTTACTTTTTCTGAAGCTTTAAGGAGAAAAAGAGATTTTTCTTAAACTCTTTTTTGTAAAATGCAATTTATTAAGCAATAGCTCCATGTTACTTTCCATCTTCTAAATCTAGTTTCCCATTTCTAGTCTAAAACAAACACAACAAAGCATACTAGGGCTGATGAATGTCAAAGCTGATCATGGGGAAACATTTACAACTGAGTTGCTAGACATTTATATATTGAATCAAGTACATGGCGCACATGCACATGCACACAGACAAAATCACTGTAACATGTGAAACTTCGCTTACAATTAGAGAAATACCAATATGCACTGCAGGAGGGTGTGGGAAAACATAATATTTGCAGCACAGAAAAAAAGATGGCCAGTAAAAAAAAGAATTTCACTGTCTAATTTATTGAAGTTGTTAGGAATGGTAGATACCAACTCAGTATTTTATTCTTAAATTAGCATACCAGCAATTAAAACAACGAGCAGCTAAACAATTTCCTTGGATATCCCAACACTGCTAAGAGAATTTACAAATAGGTTATTTTTTCTGCTGGCCAAACAGGATAGGTAGTAGACACAGACTGTCAGCCCAGAGTTACTTCGGACAAAAAGAAAGGTTTATATGCAATTCTGTTTACCTGCATGCTTCACTGCTTTCACTGTTTTCTGTATTTCCCCCCAGCTGATTACTAGTTTTAGATCCATTTTCCTGCTTTGGCTCCTGCTGATCCTCTGGCAGTAGCAGCAAGGCGTTTCTTAGACAAATCGCTGCAAATTCCATACTGGCTACAGGAATTGCTGAGGACTGCCCATCACTTAAAGAGACACAGAAGTTAGCCAGTGAGTAGCAATCCCACTCAATTAAAAAAATAAAAGCAGAGCTCCAGAAAGATCTGAATGCAGAGAAAACTTTATCCTAAAAGAGAGTTAAATCATGTTTTAATATAACACATTTAATTTATGAAGATGTATGTATCTTGCTATTCTTATATATGGAAAGTACACCATGATGCCCAGATAGAGTGGGCAGATTCAGCTACATAATTACAAGAAATTCTCTTGTTTTTCTTGACTTCACTTCCTGAAGTTTTACGACAGAGCAACTAGATTCTTCCTGCACTTTTCTAAAGTGGATTACTGAAAATATATATTTTTAAGTGAGAAAAAGAGGATGGATTTAGCTAATTGGAAATATAAATTTGAGATAAATCAATTTTAAGCTTTAATAGCCTTCTTAGTTACAATGAATACATAGTTAAGCCCTCTGCTGGCCATCATAGAGGAGGCATCCAAATGATGTTTAAGTAGGACTCATCAAGCATTTTAGCATGCCTCTCTCTTCGCTACATTAATAATTCCAAAATRAACAGTTATTCCAAGACAGTTTTAAAAACTCCTGATAAACAGATATGTATCCTTAACAAAGTTATGATAACAAAATAAAGAGCCCATGGAAAACATACTTACTTATAAACAACATTCTGTATTGACTGGGATGCTAGGACTATCTTACGGTGGTAGCCTTGACCTACTATAGATTGCACAATTCCCTTTTTGCTGGGAAGACCTTTAGTCTCTTGTTCTGATGTCTAAAAGGAAAGAAAAAAAAAAGAGCACTAAAATATCAAGGCTGTTGAATGAGAGCTTGACAAAATAAGTGAAAGCTGGAAGAAGACTTTGAATCCTGCTAGAATATAAGAATTAATAGTTTATATGGGTACAGTTAAATCTTAAGTACCATGAAGGATCAGGCACCTTCTATTGTCTTTGTGTTGCAGAGGGATTTTACTGCACACAGTGCACCCACAGATTAGTTCTGACAGCTTGTCTGATAGCCTACTGACCTAGTTTCTCCTCTGTTTTGAAAGCAAAAGAACAATGAACCAAGTAGTATTAAAAGAACTGCTAGGATATCTAAAGAAAAATCATATGATCAGCCAAATAACATGCAGAACTGGCACTGTAACGCTTGCCATCTTCTCTCGCTGCTTACACAGCATTCAAAACACACTCTGAAAAAGCTGCTCTCAAACCATTCCATGCGGAGCATGAAGCTGAACTACAACATATGCAAAGTTACATTAAATTAACTTGTTTAACAGATTTTTGAGCATGCAGACATTCTGGGGGTCAAACGAACTTAAAGCACCCTAATTATCAGTCCCAAGAACTCTCTCTACACCATATTTACTGGGGTTTGTTTGTTTGTTTTACCATGAGCCATCTTAACAACTTTGTTGGTATGTAAAGTTAGTGATGAAGAGTTGCAGTTATAAGGAAAAATTTATCCTAGATCTGTATTTTAAATATTTTTTCAGAAAATTTATTGGAATCTATTACGAAGAAGAGTATTGACATTATAATGGCACTTACTGTCAAATAGAAAAAAAAAAACCCTCCACATACAGTTAGTTTGGATATGAAGAATATATTTCGAAAAATGCATTTTAAAAAGTGCAGAAAGGGAATCAGCTTCCACCTATATTATATAAACTAAAATACTAAAGCAGGTGAAAGTTAACTTCAGTGAAATTACTTTTCTGTATGGTGTTCAGAGCATAAATATGAAACCATACTTAGATATTAACGAATATTATTGCAAATTGAGTTACAAGGTCAAATTAAACACTATTGATTTTAGGGCCTCACTTGTCATGTTGCAAATCTATCTTATAATAACACTGTCCTTGTAAACAGAATCCTAGCTTTGTTTTTTTGCCACAAAACCCACGCTAATCCAGTCTCCCATACCCAGCTTTCCACTAGAGATGGTCAGCTGTGTCTTCTTTATCTATGTGTGACTTTTAACCAGTAAGATAGACACAGAAAATTGCAAAATGAGTATGAAGAAAGCTGTTCTTCCTGCATTCGCTGTGCTTTATAAAACTAAGTACTCAGAACTATCTGACAACAGCTAGCACATACACAATCAAAGTCAGTCCATTTTTGAYCCAACACTCTTCAAACTTCAATGCTGTGCCTGTGAAATGGGAATATAAGCAAACCTCTCCTACAAAGCTATAAAGCTGTGAATATCTTTCTTAAATTTTCTGAAATAGAGATACCAAAATAATGAGCACCATTGAAATTCCCAAGGGAAAAGTTACAAATTTTGTATTTGGAAGGATTTGGATAGTGTGCASTAAATAAAGGCACAGAGGCCACCCAGAGAGGGAAAACAGAGAGAATTCAGAGAGGGGGAAAAATAGAGTGAATATAGCCATTTGTTCAATTAATCCCACCCATCCCGTGCACTGAGTGAAACGGGCATACTGTGGAAATAACTGCATGGGATCATGCAATTACAGATTACATCATCACGCCCACACACATGAGGGGTGAATTACAGTTTCACAGGGAACCAAGTACAGTATCTCTTAATTTCACAGACGTACTATTTTGGTGCAGTTTTCTGTTCTAAGAACAGACGATCCTGTCCCCACCCCTCTGAATTTTAACATACGGGCTTATCCTAAACAGACGTGGATCAACAGGTTGAAACCAAGATGCCCCAGAGGACATGCAATATGTCTGCTGTCAGTAGGTTTCCACAAACTTTGCCAGCAGAGCAACGACAAGTCTCAGCAGTTAGGGATTCAGTTCCCCAGCGGCTGTGATCACGACAGCTTCAGGATGGAGAAGGCTGATCTCGGCTTCCTCAGCCTATGCCACTTTTAGGCTAGCCAGACTACAGTCTCACCCCTCAACCTCTAGCGGCAATTGAGTGAGGAAATAGTGAAACTTTAGATGAGTGTTGGCTGCATGAAGAGAAGGAAGATCACATGCAAAGATTTCAGTGGAAATCAGAGCACATCTTGTTATTTTCATCCAGTTTAGTTCTATAAAATGAAGCCACATCTGAATTTGGATAGTGGATTTACAGTAGACAGAATTAAAAAAAGAAGTTTAAGGAGTTTAGATTACTTGTACATCAAGAAAACTGTAAATAATTAAGAACATCCCAGGAAGGAAGTTTCTCTTCAACCAAATACTTTCAGTAGTCCTCTACAAGAGTCTTTGCATCTTCCAATAAATTTCTAGGACATMGTGCTACATTTTGTTTTTAAACAAGATTATTCGCCAGTCTGATTCAATAACTATATTCATTAAAACATAAAAAAACCCTAACCTTACTGTCTGCTAAAACAGTTGCAACATACTTTCAGTCATACCTTTTACACACTAGTACCTAGCCTTAAAGTAGAGACAAAGGATCTCTACTGGATAAATATATGTTTTCTCCTACTACTCCAGCTAAAATTTAAGATAGAAYCTCATCGTTTCAGAAGCGGTAATGCAATTCCTAGAGTCTAAACATAAAAATCCAAGATGTTTCAGTCAAAAATTTTCCAAAAAAAGAAAATAACCCTTCCACCTTGAAGTATCAGCAACAAAAGTTATCGAAGTTGTTTCTGTGAATCAAGCCTCAAAGTGAATATTAAACCTCCAAGAGCAGCCACAAAAATTTTCCTTCCTTAGATACTACAAATGGTCACTGATTCCAATCTCACCTTGTTATTTCTGCTATCCAGGAACAGAAATCCTTGGAAGTACAGAACTTAGTACAGCGGAAAGGTCTTGAGCAAATTAATTCTTCCGTTCACACAAAAAAAGACAGAATTACTTGCGGGGTTGTTTTGTTGTTGTTGTTGTTTGTTTTCAATGCATACCATGTATTATTTTGTATGGGGTTTATGCATATATAAATATACATAAACCCCAAGATTTTGCAACTAATATGAAATGAGCATGGAAAGCTGAGGCATCATGAAATATCCATAAATAGTAAGTCAAACTATTAATGTTAGTATCTACATTTTAAGTATAGAGAATTCACTACCAAAAGAACATACTGCTCTTCCTGTTATAAAGTGATGCCTTATTAGATAATAATACAAGTTTCTTTCCAAATAATATCTTTATGTTTGTTTCTAAAATTATTTCAAGACAAAGTAAGGTAAACCATCAGATGACTTGGAGAAATCTAATGTGCTTCAAACCAATTCAGGATTACCCATTCAGATTCTGAGTTGGAATGCCAAAGGGGTGTGATGGTAAATTGCCAAAACAAAATCATGCTTAACCAATCTCTCCAGCAAAAAACTTGTAACTTTATAGAAGAGCAGCTCTAACAGCCACTTACATGCTTTTTTTTCATCTCACGCCAATCTTTCAAACAGCCTACTCAAATTCTTCTGATCTTAGAAGTCAATTAAACACTGGGTCTCAAGACACTGTTTCTGTGATGGTTTTCCTCCACCTGTTGCAGCTTCAGATTAAACGTGCAAACACACATACACACAAAAATAATTAATCTGGACTTACACAAAGGTGTTGCAATATTAGGCCTTTAAAATGCATAGTTCAACTCAAGGTATTATTTCTTCCTTTCTGTGATCACATGTATTTCATAACTACAATCAAAATAAGGAATTTGCAAATCTACTTACCCCTTTATTGGCAGCAATGCAGCATTCTGCTATCCTCAGCCAAAGACGAGGGTTTGAGTGATAAACCTGGACTGCCTCAATCAGGCATTCAAAGGCAGCTAAGGGCCTCCCAATATGCAAGAGCTGAATTCCACAATTGTAGAGCAACTCATACCGTTTGTTAGTCAGTAGCGTACACATGGGTCTCCCTGAAAATTTTTTACCTGCAGAAAGGGATTACATCATATTGGATGTGCAGCTCAGGAGAGCAGAAAACATAACTCTGGGAGTAGGAGAGAAGCTGTGGAAAACACCCCAAAACTACCAAAAAAMCCCCTTCCATCGCAGAAATTCACTAGCCTCCCCCTGTAAATAAATTCCTTCCACATCAAAGCTGATACCAAAGACAAATTAATTGTATTCTTAATAAAGGCTGAAGTACATTAAATGCTAACCACTTATGTTCCTTGTCACTCAAGCTAAATGTTGTATAATAATACTGAATCCCAGATTTGTGAGAATACGCATCTTTGTTACTCATATAAATTCCAGAAGAAAACCACTTTGCTGTTAACAAGCATAAAACATTTTCTGTCTTCACACTGGTACCTAAGACTGCACTTATGTATAGGGCCAGGGGAGGAATAGGAAAAACAATAAAATGTGTGATAATAACTAGATTTTAAAGAAAACAAGAAATGAAAAAATTACCACTTCATCATGAAATCATTTACTTGGAAGAGAAAAAAAACCTTAAGTATTATTAATCAAAGCAAGAAAACTTATTATAATGTTTATTTTCTTGTCTTTTTTATACTTACAACAAAAGTAGATGGATAAAACTAATGATAAAACTAAACAATGGATGAACATTTCTCTTACTGAACAATTCCCAGACTTGTATGAAAGTTTGAGAAATACACCATCTTCCAAATGCTAATTTAACAGTATTGCACTCCACATTTTCTATAGCTTCCAAGTTAAAAAATACCAAAACACCAAAAAAAACCCACCCCCACACATCCTTCAAGTCCTGATGATTCTACCTACTGTCAGCAGGACTATAAATAACAACTTTAATGATGCATAATAGGTCACAGAAACTTTATTTTGTCATATCTCCCTGACTGATGGTCAAAGACTATAAACAAGAGAGAAGTAATTGCCCCAGCCCCATGGCACATCAAAAAAAATAGCAAGAAAAGAACATTATTTCATCATCACCTATTTCTGGCAACAGCAACTGTACTCTGAAATCAAGTTACAATCAAAATTCTCACCCTCCTTATCCTGTCCGCTGCAAAGAGATGGAACAGGAATTTTGCTGATAATTACTGAAAGCTTCTATCCTCTATTTTCTTGATTCGCCCACCCCTCTTCCACCATCTATTTTCACCTCTTAAAAGTCTTACCTGGATCTGAGCTGCCCGTTCCTAGCTGTGCACACGCATTATCGTTTTCTTGCAAGGCTTTTTTAAAGTAAAAAATTCCTAAATTGTGCTTTCCCATTGCGAAGTGGATGCAGCCAAGATTGTTCCAGAACATACACCTTAAGCATTCACCTGAGAGAAAAGCAAAAGATGATTTTCGTAAACTGAAGAATGTCACTGAGCCCATAAAATGCTCCCACAGCTCTCTCATGGGTCAGCATATTATGGTAGTTTATTAAACATGTTCTTCAGCGAGATGTTCATGGATTATGCCTCACAAGCATTTTAATAACCTACATTTCTGTATACCATTCTAGTTCTCTTGGACAGCTGACCTGAAATGTCCTATATATAAGCACCCACAGATTTCCAGATCTTATGCAGGAAATGCACTCTCTTTCCTAGATATATGTTCAGCTAACACTGTAAGAAGTTCCTTCTAAATAATAAAGGGCAGAAAATTAAACTTTTGACTTATCTGCTGGTAATTGAAGCTTTACAGGGTTACCATTGATAAAAAAGAAAAAAGAAAAAAAAAAAACACCACCCTAAAAATCCAAACAACCAAGAAACAGACCATTAACAAATTAACCAGACATTATTTTAATCATAACCTAGGAAGACTATTAAGTGAACATTCTACTGTGCAAAAAAGCTAGTGCAAGAAAGTTATATGAGAATAAAACTTACCAGAAAGTTTTAAGTTATAAAGAGAACTTTAACTGTGAAAACTGTCAGAAAGATAAGTTACAGCAAATTCTAAAAGAAGTGTCAAAATATGCCAGAATAGGCATTATGGCAAATATTTTGAACGTTTTCTATGAAACTTATCTGTAAATACAGAAGTTTAAAAAATTTACTCATCTTGTGATATTCGCAGGGCCAACTCTGTGACTTCTATCATCTAATTGCAATCTATGCAGCAATATCTACTAAGTAAAAGATCTTACAGCACAAGAAATTAAGAGTATTATCACAAAAACAGCATTGAACAAGTYGTAAAGAAATCCAGTAGTTTTACAGTACAAGTGTTTTTTGAAATCCTAACTCTCTACTGACACAAGACACAGCTTTCTCTCCGGATTTCTCAATCGATGTTTTAAAGTCAACTAAAATCTCAAATGTATTTAAATAATACCGTATACACTGAGTGTATATATCCACAGCATATATCTTTACAGGATATAAATAACTTTTATATCTAAAAAAGTATACATACTTACGTGCTGTTATATCTCTGTGCATGTGTACATATATATACTTTCTAGATATAAAAGTAACTTAAAATGGCGTACAATAGAAGTCAAACCTTAACACTTCATGAAACATTTGCGTTTCCCCCACAGTAATCATTACAACTGCTATAGTCTCCTCTCCGAGTACAATCTGAAATCTCATTTCTAGATCTAGTACATTGCCTTTTGTTTCATGTCTTGATTTAGAGACCCAAATATGAGCCTTGCAAATATTACATTTACACCTTCACAAATCCATTTTCTTAGACAACCGCTGCATTGTCTAGAAGAACGTTCAATGAAAAACACAACAGTGTTACGTGAAGGAGCACAGTAAGAAAGGTGAAAACATATCCAGCATATAAACCCATGACATTCAGGGCCTACTCCCTTAAGTAATCATTAATATGCTTAAAATTAATATCAAGGAGTAGTCCTACTATACTACACATTTAAGTACTTGCAGGATGAAGGTTTTCTATTTTACCTGTTTTCATGAAGCCTGGATGTTCAGCAATGTTTGCACTGTTTAGAAGTTTCACYGCTTTACGATAATTGCCCCTCAAATACTCAAAATTGCTTTTAAGAAAGAGAGAAGGAGCTGACTGTGAAGAAGAAAATAATAGTTAATTATCTCTTGTTTTATGATTTCTACTGCTAGTGTTAAATCACTCCACAAACAGCTTGCCCCTCCTGCCACTTTAAAAATACATGGGCTTAGGCCTTAATACTTTCATGAAGTAGCATTTCTTTGTTGAGCACATGATTAACACTCACCTCCTCCAAAATACAAAACTATACATATTTTTTGTTACTGCTCTAAAACCCAATGTTATGCTAGAGGACTCTGTCAAGGCAATGGCTAAGCGAAGAGGATCTCTTTTTTGTTTAAGAGGATCTTTCTCCAACCTGTCTTCTAGTACACTCCTCCCCACGCTTCCCTCCCTGTGGAGTTCAACAACTTCCTCCTGGGCTGTGATCTTCCTGGTCTGCCAACAGAGACCTCATGATCCAGAAGGATTTCTGTCAAACTAGCAGCTGTTGAGACTGGCAACAAAAGGGAAGTGCTCTCCTCCCATTCCCTGCTCCTCAGTTAATGTAGRATTTATCTGGGATGGTGGACGTAATTCTGAGTTGAGAACTCCTATATAAAAAAAGAAACTGCTTTCTAGCAAGAGGTAAGCCTCCAAAAAACTCCAACAAAAAGAAAAAACGCAAAAAACGGAACACCCCAGAATTAACCTTTTATGAACTCGTTTAAACCACCAACGACATCAGAAATTTGTCATTCCCATAACATTTATAGTAAACTAGAACTTGTTTTGCACTGCTTAAATTATAAAGCAAACTGACTCTGTTTTGGTATCATTAACAATAAAGTGCATTTTTCTAACCAACTGAAAACAGCGCAAATAAGAAAATTCTACATTAATTAGACTTGCAGAAAAGAGATTACAAACCCAACTGAGTACATAAAGCATTATTTCAGGCATTCATCCTCAATAAGACCTTTCTTTGTAAAGAAAGTTAGCAAATTCAGTTTTAAGATAGAGAACAGATCTAGATTAGAAAAACAATAGCCTTAAGAATACTTACATTCCCAGCTGTATTCATAACAGACTTGATCTCCCTTTTGCATGCTTTTAGTGACTTCATCTGGATGTAGGCTCTCACTTTATACTGTTAAAAAATTAAATTTGTTAAATAAAAAACAATAACTTGTGCAGGTTTGCAAGATGAGCCATACCTAGAGATTTATTACAGAATATTTTATGTACATCTTAAAAATAGGTAGTAAAAAGCTGTTCAAAAACCCTTCCTGAAAAAAATTCTATTCAGACTTTCAACAACAAATTTATAGGCTTCATATTTACAGTAAGCAGATGCACGTTTCGTTCAATGGTCAACAGCTACTCTATATTCAAACACTGAGACACTAGCACTTAAAATGACAAACTAATTAAAATAATCTGACCTCTTAATCTCAGACATACACCTATTAAACTGAAAACACCAATAAGTGAATGCTGACAGAGAAGCATTTTGTTTCTTCACATATTTTTCCACAGAACAATACAGTGAAATAAAACCTCAGCTGATTTAGACTGTTGGAGGTCTAACAGATATAAAGTCAGTGCAGCCAACTGCAGTTTAAAAAAAAAAATATGATAAACTGCAGGGCTTGAAATTAGGGATTTTTTGTGTTAGGTCAGTTTTTCCTGTGGATCTGACAAAAAGAAAGAGTTAGAAAAATTCATTCTTTTGTTTTACAACATGAAATTCAAGGAGAGACGGAGTATCACAATTCATGCTGAACTAGATTTGAAGCAGATGGCACTCGGTTTTAAGAAAAAACTTGAACTGATGTTCTTGTATAAATCATATGCAGACACTTACTTGATGTATCTTAGATTTAGCAACTTCTATTAAAGCTCCACTTTCAGCTTTTTGATTTGAGGAATCTTTACTTGTATTATTACCTGACTGAGTGTCAAACAAAAAAAGGAAGTGTTACTAATAGTCACGTTTTAAATTCAGTTTACAGATTCTTTCATAAGCCATTTTTATCAATCTCATATGAAGAAGAAAAGTAAGTATTTAATAGTCAAAAAATATACATCCCATCAAATACTGTAACTCAAGCTTAACAACCAAAATCCAAGAACAACCACACCAGCCTACTAAGAGCAGAATTCTATATTAACATTAGCGTTACGCTATGTTGCTCTGCAGTTGAGGTGTTTTAAGAATTTTCTTACCCAGAAGGATGATATACACATTCTAGAGTCTCTAATATTTTCTTCAGTAGAATTACTATATACTTAAAGATAAAAGGTTTTATCTTAAGTGTGACATTCCATCAACAGGAAAGGACAGAAGTGTCCTCTTTTCACTTCCAAGCCACTACTCATTCTACTGATTTTTCCAAGATTTCGTTTGAAAGTATGCCTCATACTTTCATATACTATRTAAAAAAGACGCTTGATTTCCCATACTATGGTACACAATTGCAATTCCTCTCTGACACCAACTTCCTTTTCAAACTTGGGGTCTCATATGGTCATAATCCAAGACAAACAAGAAAAACTATGTATATTTGACCCTGAAGACAACTGTCTTTCCAATACGAGTCTCTGACTTAAGAAATCACTTCTTAGCTCCCTGGGAGTAAGGGAAAAGGGTGGAAGAGAGGGAATAAACAGCTGCTGTAGACAATTAACTCAGTCACTAACATGTATAAGTTGTTGTCTGAAGTTACAGGTGATCTAACATAGTTTTATAATTCCAAAGTATTTTAAAAGAGTAATTTTGAATTGAGTTAAAGCATACTTCTGGTAAAGACTTAGTGGCATTCACATGATTTTAAGCTTACCTCATTTTTTCCATTCTTGCTGTTATTGTTGCCCTGTGAAATCATTTTTTCCAGAACAGCAAGCAGATGCAAGGCTTTCTCAGCTTGGTAAGTTAGCAAGTATAAGTCTACAAGCAAGAAGCACACAGCCTGGGCAAACTTCTCTTCTGTATAAAGCAAAGAAGTAAAAATGATTTTACAGCTCTAATACCAATCCTTCCAAACATGACTGACAAAAAAAAAAGACTATAAAGTACATCTATGCACCATTATGAGAAAAATAAATATACTATATAAGAAAAAAAAAAATGCAGACATCTACGCAATGCAGATAAGTGCATTATACTGAAAAAATGGTAATTCATTCAAATGGCATCAGCATAAAAACATAGACTAAAGACAGCTTAACATGTATTTCATGTTTATAGATTTTGAGAATTGGTCTAAGCAGATCAGCACCAAAGATCCAGTCTAAATAGACAGATGGAGCCACATGCATACATAGAATCCTACAGAACTTGAAAGGATTCCGTACAAACACATCTCTGCTTGGCTGGCTTCACAGAGTAAGTCCCAAATAGGCATATTGAAAACTGGGAGGAACTGAAGGAGAAACACGGTAGCATTTACTTAATTTATTGAGACACACACACATACCTCCTTCAGCCTTGTCACCTCTAAAATTCAACAAGGATTATGAATTTATTTCATACAAGCATGKCAATTCCACTACACAGGGTGCCATACCTCATAAAAGCTGGAGACTTYATATTCAGATATGAGCACATACAATTATGTATGACCTCATGCAGGTATTTAAAAATGTGAGTGCCCTGACAAATACACACCCACCCATGAAGTTGTATGATGACTCAAAATACTAGATTTTTAAATCATTTAATTAGCTTGTACATATTATTTACATAAATACCTTTTAAAGTTGTCAAAAATCCATTTCAGTTTCATCATACTTGTCTGCTAAATGTCTCTGAAGTACTCTCCCCCCAAATCCAATTGTTGTCCTTGATATAAGTAAAACATATTCTTCATTCCTAAGCCTATCCACTTTTTTAGAACCGTATTAGGCAGATTTACAAATCACTTGTCTGATAGTGAGAAAGACTGAATAACCTTTCTGTAGTTACCGCATGAACAAAACTCTTCTTTCTGTCTACATACCAAAAGGCTCTATAAACTGGTACAGCTTCTCCCCAACTGATATAGCTTCAGTATACTGACGCAGATGATACAAAATAACAGCCTGATTGTAGTACAGCATACTATTTTCAACATCATCTAAACCATCCATTTCTTCAACAGCAGAGTGAACCTGAAAAAAAACCCACCTCGTTTCATTAAACTTTCAATACCTATGATTTTAAAAAGTGTCAAATATTTTACAGAAATAATCTGAAGGTATTAATCCATCTAAAGATAGGTCAGTAAGAATTATAAGCTAACAAACTTCATTGTTGTTCAACACAATGCCAGTGAAAAATTTACAATGAAATAGAAAGCTGTCAGCTGAGGAGTAAAGTAACATTTTCACTTTTTATTTTATACGAAATTACTTCAAACTATTTCAGGTTAAGGAACTTTCTACTGAAAGAACATAGCAGGTCTTTCTACAGTTATAATCTCTGGAATGTTTAACCTTTGGATCAATTTCATTAATAACTAAAAACATAACTGTAAAAGCAGCATCCTAAATGATAAAACAGACTCAGAGGTTTAAAAGTAATGTTACTTTCTTATTCCTTTATCAAATCTAGGGGACAAGGGGCAGAAGTTTTCTTCCAATTTCACTGGAAGATCTCATCACCATTAACAGTACTCAAAATCAAGTACCATGTCAATATGTTTGCATTACCTGGTTCTTCAGTTGGTTAAGGGTTTGTCTCAAATTGTCTGTTGTAGTCTGGTTACTTTTACAGAACTCCGCAACAGCAGTATTCAAAGTTATTTTGTAGTCATCTTTGTTTATGTCTTGAAGGGTATTTAGGTGTTGTAAACAAGCATCATAGTTTCCAGCCTGGAAATTGCACACATACCAGAAACATGCATTACAAGATACAAAGTTTAAACTAACAGACTAGGAAGTTTTAATGAAAGTATCCTCTGTAGGTTTAGAGAGCAAAGTAGTATTTCCTTTACCAACAGCAAGTGAAGCAAACTAAACATCTACACACATACTTCATTATTTATGCAGATTAATAAGTAYGAGAAGTGAGTCTAAAAGTTGAGGTCATATCCAAACTTCAAAAAGAATTTTGTGGAGGAAGGACAAATGGAGTAGTTGATTATTATAAACAGATGTTTCCATGAAAAGTGTTATTCTGATTTCTCTTCATCGTACTATTTTGAGTTTCAAGATTCTTTATTTCCTCAGTTTTCATAATCTTTCCCCATCACGTGTACATTGAGCGGCTGCAGTTGCTTACATAAGTCCCAGCCCATCATTTTATGTTCATTCTTCACTTCATCTGGAGAGACTGTGAGTTACAATTTAGTCTGCGCAAGTCAGCTTAAGACAGGTTGGAAAAAGAGGGTGTCACTTTCCCAGTACAGGTTTAAATAATATTTTTACAAGCTTTAGCTGTTGAATGAAGTATTCAATCATCTAGGCATGCCTAAACAGAAACTAGGACCCAAGCATGATGCTCCTCTGAGGTGTGATTTAATCAAGAAATCCCTTTCTTTGACCTCAGGAATAGGCAAGGACTTCAGAGTGGCTCACCTCTTTTTGCCTTCAGTTTTAGCCTTTTCTGTGTTTGTGCAGGAGGAATTTAGTGGCATCGAGGAATGAAAGAGAACTCCAGACTCTTTCAAGTATGTTAAGCCTAAATGAGCCTTCACTCTCTACTGTTCAATTCCTATACAGGAATAATCACCTTCACCTCTTCCGTATCAGGGTTACTTCCAATCTGGTCAGTCAGATGAGCAGATTCGTTTCCAWCTCTGTCAACGCTTCACAATCAAAAGCTATGCTCTTACGTACCACGACCACTCTCCATTCCTCCTCCTTTTTTAAGTGCTGTTCCATGGAGGTTCTCCTGGGCTCCTGCCTAACTTCCTCTGTTAAGGGAAGAATTACAACAGAAAAAGGCTCTGTGGTCCTTCTGCTCTTCCCGGGAAAATTGCCATTCTGTGGCTACTCTCAACAGAACCATCCCAGTCCCTTCAGTCTCCTGCGAAAGCACAGTTACACAATATACAGAGAGATGTAGCAGGACATTGACACACAGTATTTCCACAACTCTAAGTATCAACAGCATGGATTGCCTAGTGATCATGTGCATGAACACAGGGACTTGCAACTCAACTGCTGGCATGCTCTTTAATTGAGACAGTTCATCTCCCAGTGATTTTTTTTATGTGTTCACACTCAGAGCTTCTCTTCAGCAGGAGCAGCTTTCAGATCACAGCAACAAGGGTTCTAACCATGGTTGGACTGAAAACCTTGAACCCTTAAATGCTCAGCTTATTTTGTGATGTTTTTCCTCAGCCAACAGTCCTTTATTAGACAGGATGTAGAATATAATATACAACTTTATAGTAATTCTATCAAGACAGAAATTGGAAATGCAGTATGATAAAGCAGCATGCAAGGCAGTCCACAAAGCTATTTAAAGCAACTCAATAGCAAGCAAAATTGGCAAACAAGGCACCAGATTAATTCTGCTGATATCTGTCACCACCTCACAACATCATAAACTTACGGAGTTCTTAAAGCAAGAAAAAGAGATAAACAAGATACACTGGACCAGTATGAAAACTAAAGATGGTCAACAGATCAAAAGTATTTTAGGCATGTAGATCTGTGGGCAAGATGGAAAACAGGCAACCCTTTCCTATGCCTTCAGTTCTCAGGATCAAATGTCAATGAGCACAAAGTTATTGAAAAAGAACAAATGAGCTAGAAAGCACTYGAGAAGACATCAGTGAACAACATCAGCTGTAGCCAGTTTAAGGACCAACTACATGCACTTCATGTAGCAACATTCCAGACAAAATAAAAGTAATGAGTGAGACACATAAACAGGAATCTCAAAAGACAGTATTTAAATTTTTCCCCTGATCTATTTAACACATCCAAAACTGTATTATGCAAGGCATTGTGGAGATAGAGGTACAACAATTGAAAGGAAAAGCAATTATACTTCCTGTCATTTCCTACACTAAATAAAATTAGGAGACAATACAAAGAAAGAAGTAAACTGAAAGACCTGGTACCTGAATTTTAACACACAAAAAAAATCTTCCAAGAAACACAAAATAGGTAGCTAACACTGCCTGTAGGTATTATGTGTTGAAGAATGTGTTTTAATACAAAGTGACAGAACAGTATACGATGCTTTTTGTGAAAGAATATAGCAAGATGCTAAAATGAAAAAGATTTGTTTGGTTGCTGTTTTTTAATACACATGGCTCCTTTAAACTCTTAACACAAGATTTTTAGCTTGAAGTGATTAATTCTTCAGAGAGATCATGCATTTCCAACGCTGATACAGAATAGCAGCCTGCTTCTTCTAATTAACTCATTATACAGCTTTTAAGACTACTAAGTTTTGAGAACCGAGATTAAATGTGCTCCTGCGGACTTCATTCAAGTATCCCCTTCAGTCTTCTCACGTCATAGCAGACAGAAAATGCATGTGCTGGCTTTGTAACAAAACTAGTGCTACTTTTGATATAATATCCCATTAACACCTTTGCAACTGTGCTAGGAAAACAGGAAAAATAATTATATAAGCCTGTTTAGCAGTTATGTGGTAAATTAGAAGTCTCAGAGTTYGGCTTTGTCTTACCAGAAAAGCTTGTAACGCACTGCTCGACAATTCCTTTTCCTGATCAGTAATCCCAGAAGTGCCTGCTCCTTCATGTTTCTCGGTACCTTGATCTGTAAAGTGGGCAGAAGATTACAAGACAGTTTGCAAATGTGATGACAGCTATTCAGCTTAAAAATTTTGTTTATTCCAGTTCTCAAGATCCTCCTGCCAGTACAAGTAACTTTCCAGGTAACTGCAGMACTGTCTCCCTACTACACTAAAATATCTCAAGGTAGCCTATACTCCTAGTGAATTCCTCTCCATAAAATGTAAATGTAATAATCCTAGCTAAATTACTGTGCTCAATCAATAACCAAAGTCCTGTAAGTTAACTGACAATACATACATCTGARATTTCTCTTTAAAGCTGCAGCCATACACTTCAGTATGTTTCACATAATAAAGCCATACACATTGGCTTTATTTGCACAAAAATTAGCAGTGAAGGCCACACATCATAAAATAAGCACCACACTGGGTTAGATGAAAAACCCATGCATGCTGTATGCTGCTTCCTAAACAGCAAGCAAGGGATGCTTTAGGGAACTAAACATAAAAAACAGAGTAAACATTGGAACTTCCACCCAGCTCCCTGCTTTGGAAGAATAATTCTCCCTAAATAAGAGGCTGCAATTGAACCATCATTGTTAATAATCACTGACAGACCTGATACATTTTTTTTTTTTAAAACTCTATACTTTTGTACTCTTCAATATACTCCATCAAATGCTATCTAGTGATTATACTGCAAGACACAAGCAAATGCTGCCTATTCACTTTTTCGGCCTCACTCCTGATCTACAGATCTTTCTTCGAACCATCTCTCCTCCGAGGTGAGGAGGCACAGTTTATTCTGCATCTTCCTCACACATTTTTTTCCGGTATTTTCTCCAGTTCTACTATATCCTTTTCCAGATTAAGACAACAAGAACAGCATGTAGCGATTATGATGCTGGCCCCTTTGAGCATTTACACAGTAATATAATGAGGTTTTAATTGTCTTCAATTTCATTTACATAGAATTCCTAACATTTTACCTTTCAGTCACTGTTGAGCATATTTTTCAGAAAGGAGTCTACTGAACCCTTTTGTCATCGTGTAATTAAGAATTCAATGAAGTTCCATTAAAAACTACAATACAGACATTCCATGTCAAAGAAGCTGGAAAAAACCCACCAAACTCTTCCTTGTACTGAACACAAACTACTGGAGGAAAAAAAAAACAAACAAACCCAAAACACCACAAAACCACCACACCAGACAGCTTATTTCTAGAATCATTAACCCATGTGCTAGAACATGCAAAAATCATTTAATGTTTTTGAAACAAAGACTTTATAAACCAGCAATAGTTTCCACTTTTGCAGATAACTTCTTAATTTCACAGTGGAAGCTTCGCTCTAACCTACATTTTGCTATATTAATAGGCTAGGTAGGCTTTGTAAATTCAATGCTTCTTTCTCTTCCTAGAATTCAAGAATGTAACACAAACTCCACTAACTTTGTTTTCACTTTGAACAAATGAAAACACTTATCTGTGAGCTCCCCTGCAAAATCCATTCCTCATCATCACCATTATATCTGGATCATCTGCTACTGACTGACTATGAAAATTTACAAGTATGATAAGATAGACAACAACAGTAAGGGGCAATCAAACTTCAGAAGATTCCCACAGTAGGAATAAAGCAGACTTAGTAATGTATTCATACTTTGTGCTTGTTGCTGGGAAGATAGTGAAACCCCTTCCATTGCCCTATGCAATAACACATTTGAGCAAGAACTATAAATATTTGGTTGTGACATTCATCCTGCATCAAGATGCCAGTGAAGTTGAGATTTTAAAATCTCAACAATCTTACACCTGCAAGTTCCAGAGTAACCCACTGTGATTTAGACAAAATTCAGGATTCAGCAATTTCAGTACTGTGGAGGGATAGATCCTCAGGGGGCTACAGAACCGCATGCACCTGCTATAAAATCTGACTGTACATAAGGGATTGATCAACACCACTTGCACTGCCTTTTCCTTGAAAGGGAACAGCAGGAGAGAAAATTAAAACACAAAAAAGCTCAGGAAATTTTTGACGTGCCAAGGTTTTCCGCAGCAAAAGAGGAAAGGAACAAGAAGCACCTCTCCTTCAAGCTAAATATAGAATAGATCCGATTCCTGCTCTAAATCTTGTGGTTGTACAGCTGAACAGAAAGCTATCACCCTCCAAGGATCTCTAGAACAGCAGCGAATAAGCAAACGCATTTTCCCTCAAACTTTCACACTAACAGTTAGGTTATCTGCTTTACTTGCCCAGCATGCCTTTCAGATTATGCTAGTAAAAGTAACCATAGCACAGAGACTTGGGACTCTAAAACTTTTGAAGTTGATAACGCTCAGTCTGGTCAAGAGGTTCCTCATACACAGGTTTACCTAGCAGAGTGCCATCAACTACTGAGTGCGTTACTGATTACTGCCATTGTATGCAAGTGCGTAAAACAAGCATCTCAAATGAAGGTGGAAGTCTGAATCCTGAAGTAAAATGTCTTCAGTTAAGTGAAAGATAAACCAAAGAGACTGTTGTCTAAGTTGTGTAATAAAAGCACCACTTATATAGCTGTTCCATGTATTTCCTAGGGAAAAATCAGGACAGGCCTACAGATTTCACTATGTCTCTAAGTCTGCTGGTACGTTAAAAAAACCAAAATGAAACTGGGGACTACTTTAAGCAAAAACAGAGCTGTCYCTTCTCCTATAAAGTCAGTTTTATGGCTGTAATCCAATCAACTGCACCTACTACGACTCAGTAGACAAAGCAGGGTTGCGAAACCTGAACTGGAAGCTTATCAAGAAAGAATAAAACTAAAGTCCAGCTGACATAGTTCACAGCATAGCTCTTTCCTTTGAAAAAAACCACTTTGGCTACTCTCTACCCTTTTTGCCCAAACACACTTGAAACCTATTAAAGAGCTAAAGGTCATTCTAATCTACTGTAATCCTGCCACTCTTGTTTAGACCAGGATCTACTGCTTCAGTTGATCTTTATTATCAAGAGATCTCACAGACAGGAGTCACCTAAAAGCTGGCTGGCCCAAGATACCAGAAAACCCCCCTCCAATTCCACTTAAACGGGGGGAGGAAAAAAGTACTCTTGCTCTCTTGGCTGCAAATGGCTATCAAGTGCTTGCAAATAAAACTATTATTTCCATATTTCTTGAGGCATTTGAAAATGAAACAGGTAGGTGCGTTGTTACCTGGCAAAACATACAGCATGCCACTCGCTCACTCAGATCTAGTGATCTCGGGCATCCCTGCAGAAGCATGTGGTGTGGGTAACACAGGGCACACCAGTCACTACCGACATGCTCCTATCCACACAGTAGCTACAATTATCAGCTGAAGTATCTGAAACAGTGCAGATTCTCTGCTTTACAAATGACAGGATTTATCTCTGTAAACTGTATTTACACATGGACCTGTTTGTTTAACTTTTCATTTTGTCCAACTTTCACAAGTACAGAGCAACTCTAAAACTAGTACTTGTCAGGCTAGTGATGAGGGGCAAAAGGGGCAACCTGGAAAAGGATGTAAAAATCAACTGCTCAGATTTTGATTTGGAGGAAGCTGCTGCACTGAGTTTGAAGTTAAAGAAGCAAGTCAGGAAATCATCTTCCTAGTTAGCAATCCTGGGGCTGAGCAGCAGAAACACTATGTCACGGAGGCTTGTTTGCTTTGCACAAGCAGGCAGTTGTTCCTACTGGAGAAGTTACATCATGGTGGACAGCAGAACTTTGGGAAAACCGGCTCTACGAGAGGAGAACAGGGAAAAGCATGAGACTGCCACCTGAAAAGGGAGATTGCTCTCCTCATCGGCTTGCTGCCACAACATCATATAAGCAACAAGAAGCCACATCTCCCACATACACATACCCGAAGACACCTGGAGAGTGACTGCAGTCATTATCCTTCTCATACCTGTTCTCCATATCCCCAGTACTGCTGTTCCTGAGCTCTCTTGTTCCTAGGCCCTGTAAATTACATCTTGCATGAACTGTGCTGTTGAATACCAGAGCATCTCTGGAATTACTTTCTATTTCCAAACTCTACAGGTAGGGGGAAAATCTCTTCCTTGGAAGGGGAGGAATCTGTCACATGACTCTCGCTCCAAAAGCATTTTGAAGGGTATGAAGACCAGCCAGAGTGTTCAGCCTTTATAAGATAATGACAGTTTGTGGTACCAAGACTACATTTTTCTGTGAAGCACTTCACTACTTGTATAAATACAATAGACTTCTTCAATGCTGTACAATAAAAAGCAAACACTTTTCAGTGGAAAGTTATTTGTAACTCACTGCTATGAGCAAGTACAGTAGGTAGAATATCTTGCCATAGCTCACGTCTTTGATTCATTTGGGCACATACTTTTCTTTTAAGCAAGTACAAGTGAAAAGTTCCTTCAACACTTCCAAGAACAACAACAAAAAAAAATAAGAAAACTTAATGCCAATTTTTTTTCTTGTAGTTTAGGAGACACTTACAGTGCTTATAAATAAACACAGGACAGTTTAGTACACATCACTCAGTACAGTGATTTTTCCCACAATCATTTTCAGATACAGAGGAGTTTCATATTTAGCATCCAGAGAAAAAAAATGGTTGAAGCGATTTTAAATAATGCTGCCACCACATAAAACCAACTGAAAAAACCCAAAGAACACAAGTAGAGCCCTTTGGCTTTCCTCCACATCGCCCTCTCCTCTGTCCCCGCTGAGTTGCCATCTGAGGGAAGGACCTTTCCTGCAAAGAGAACTTCTTGCATGAAGGGTAGTCTTATAGGAGATGGACGAGCAGTAGCTTATCAATGCTCATGAGTTACACAGCAACTGTACTTGAGATTTATTTCGGGTGTTTACCAGAAAATGATTTATTTTCTAATCTTGGTGATTTCTCCCTACAGTGCTTTTTCAGGCCCGAGTTCAGGAAAGACCCACTCATCCCCTGAAAGCAAACTCGGAGGGAATCGGACTGAACTCCAGAGATTATGTAGCAACACGAAGCGTTCAAATCTCCCCAGCACCTTCCGAATGCCCCAGTTTAACAAATTAACCCAGAAGTTCAACTTCTGTAGCGGTTATTAAGCTCTGCGAGACACCCACCCCCGCCAATACGTCCATAACGCCCTCCCCACCGAGCCCTTCCAGGCCAAAAGGGCGCAGCAGCTCAGCCCCCCTCGCCGAGGGCACGGAGGGCCCCGTCCCCACACGGCCCAGCCGGTGACCCGCCAGGACACAGGCCCACAGGCGGCGGGCCTCGCCGGCACCGCACACCGGCCACCTCGGCCGCCAGCGGCCCACAGTCCTGCCGCCTCGGGGGCACTACTTCCTCGGCGGAAGGAAACAGCACAGAGCAGACCAGGCATACGTTTCTCCTTCCGCCCGGGACGTACCGGCACTCACCGCCCCTCGCGCGGGAGCGTATCCCTCCGCACCAGGCGGCCCAGGCCCGAGGCGGACACGGCGGACCGCGGCGGCTCCCCTCGCACTCACCCGCAGTCTTGTCCGCCGCCATCTCCCCCGCCGCGCGGTGCAGCCGCGCAGTCCGAGCGCGCCGATAGGGCCGAAGCTCCCCCCGCTGCACTGAGCGCTGACCGCACCACCGCCAACCGGCCGCTGCCCCCCGGGACTACTTTGCCGCCGCCGCCCTCCGCGCGCCGAGCCCGCCTCGCTGACTGCGCCACTGGCTCCTATTCGCCCGCCGCTTCCGGGTTCCCGGCGGCCTCGCGACGTCCGGCCGTTGCCGGGGGACCGCGCATCTGACGTCAGGACGCCGCAGCGCTTCCCG
>JAYKAV010002108.1:231276-245676 GCA_035582835.1 Phoebastria nigripes | reverse complement strand
GGGGGGAGTGGTGGCGAGGCGGCGAGGGTGACGAGGCGCATGCGCGTCGCGTCCCGTCCCGCCCCGAGGGCCGTCGGGGCGGGGGCGCCATGTTGCCGGCTGTGAGAGTGGGTGCGCGGGAGCGGCCTGGGGGAGGGGCGCGGGCCGTTTCTGTGTAGATGCTTTCCGGTTCTTCCGCGGCACTGAATTGGTTGGCAAGCGTCGGCCGCTGTGTCGAACGTATTTTGTCTTTTCTGCCCGGTCCAGACGTGCCGGGATCCCCTCCGGAGCCGGTAGCGGTGACCTGGGGGCTTCCTTCAGGTGTCACCAGCTGGTGACAAGGAAACCTTCAAAATATTCACTAGTTTATGTGGTTTTATGTGGATTATCGGCCCGACTATCTTAAGTGTTGTTAAGGTGCTCATCACCATAGTAACAGAGGCAGGTAAGGTGGCCTCGTCTCTGCATCCTGAATTCCTTTCTAAATGGATGTTCAGTCCCCCCAGAAGGCCCGAGGAAGCCCAGTTTCCCACTGCGAGTTTGAAGTGTCCTTGGAATTCAGTGTGCTGGGAGGCAAAGTAAGCCTCATCAGACTGAAGACTCCAATTAGCATTTGTTACTGTTGTCATTATCTTTGTCATTAAAGTACCAGACATGGGATAAATGACATTTGCAGCATTATAAATATTAAAGATTCTTAAACATTTATGACTTGGATATACTATATATAGTATTTAAGTGTTCACCTTTGCTAAGATGTATCTTTGTAGGCTCAGCAGCCATATATTGTTCTGACTCTTGGGTGGGGACTCTGTGGATGACTCGGGAGCCACCTTCTCTTTTGAACCCCCGTTGTTACATACAGTGGAAGGTGGGATGAGGTTAGGAGAAGSGGCCCCAGGGGTGTCCCGTCTCAGGCACCAAAAGGCTCCCTGTGTTTCTGTCCCTTGGAGTCAAGTGCCTGAGATACGGGGACAGTTACCCTTAACTGCCATTCTGTGAATGTGAGTTTTCATCATCATGCTCTCTGTGTGCTCCTGTAAGACACTGCTTCCATAATTTTGTCATCTGTTAATATGGGAACACTTTCTTGTATTATTTCTCCAGATGTGGTTCTCCAAGACTTCCCCCCCTCCTTATTCATCCCTGTTAAACATCGACTTGTTTTTCTACTTGTGACAGTAAGTGTGGATACACCCAATTCTGATTAACAGATTCTGCATTACATGATTTTGACCTTGTTGCCAGGCAGACAACGTTTGTCAAGAAAGACCAGATTTGGGGATGAAATTTGTCCTTGGGGAAGCCGATGGCAAAAGTGATTTAGTGGAAGCAGGATTACTTCTTACTAGTCTTCTTGCGGTAGGCCTCCAGCTGCGATGTTTTCCGTAACTCTACTGTCAGGCACCTCAGAGAGGTAAGGTTTGTAATGAAAGGTGATACTGTGTTTAACAGAGGGATATGGCTGGAAAAAAAGAAACACACTTTTAGACACACTAGCTCTGAACACCTTTAAACCATCACAGCTTTTCATGAGCCAGGCCCTGTAAAATGAAAGATTCTGAAAACATTATTTCAGGAATTTCAAGAGCAGGATGATTCTTTTTATTTTGTAATTGAAATTCTGAATATTCCAAATTATGTTCAATGACTTCTATTAATCACCATTTCTCCAATTCTTCTTCACCAAACTCTGATGTTCAGACTTTCTTTTAGACATATATATATATATGAGAGAATCCTGCAATCCTTATTCGTAAGTATCTTATTCCAAGTCTCTGAATTTGTTGTATCTTCTTTTGTAAGAAATAGGTGCTGGTCCAGACCATTAGGCCGTATCTCTATTAGAGAGTATCTGCCAATAAAGTTGTAATAGCAAGTCCTCCTAATGTGTATGTATTTACTAGTGTAATTATTTCTTTATGCTGGCATTTTATTTATTTATATGTGTATTTATAAACACATACATACATATGTAAAAACCACACTGTTTTGGCAAGCAATAGAACCTATAAAGGCAAAAGCACTGTACTACTAGTGTAACTGCATATTCTCTCTGACTTTTATCAAAACAAGAAAGTCACCAAAACCCACCCTGATTGACAGAGCGAGAATGCCTAATGTGGACCTGACGTGAACATACGTCTCCCTCTCTCTAGGGCTTGGTACAGTGTTTATCGCCAGTATCTAAGCAGCAGTCTGCTTGTTCTGGAGCATGCCGCATCAAGATGGGCACCACAGTGAATTTACTATTCCCTAGTGTAGCTTTTCTTTAACAATCTTGTCAAAGTTCATTCAGCTTCAAGTATGGCAGCCCTGGTATCCAGCTTCTCATCTCTTCTACATCATGACATCTGGAGGACAGTCATAAGAATTTGCTTTATCCATCATGCTATGATTTTACCACAGGGCTTGTTTACCTGAGGGGTACTTACAGCAATCTTTGGTATATCTCCCAGCATCATTTTGCCATGTTTGTGGCTTGTAGTTCCAAAATAATTTTTTTTTTCCATTTCTAAGGGACAGACAAAGCAATTTTTGTCAGCTGGCCTTTTTTCGTTTTTCAGTATGGATGATTTTAAAAGGAACTTAACACAAATAAAATCAGGTCTTTCCCCCCCTTCTTATTAATAATCAAATCTTAATTGCTTATGAGTGTGGAGGGTACTGAAGGAAGGGAAGAGACACCTGCCTTTTATTACAGTTCAAGCATACAGTCATGCAATCAAAAATGTTGACATTTTTCCTTCAAAAATATTGCGATAGCATCACTACCTTCCTCTAAGGACAGGGGAGAGAGTTTCTTGACTACACGTATGTATAATTTGCATTCTGCCTGAGGTATAGTAGATCTCACCAAGTGAGCAGATCACAGAAAGAGTCTCGGGTCTCAGTGAGGCAGGTACGCCATCTGCTGTGGAAGATACAGAATAAAACCAAATACCATTTGAGAGAATAAAAAAAGTGTGTGAAAAAAACACTTCTCCTAAAATATTACCCCTCCTGGAGTTTTGGTTTTTCAGGAAAGAAATGACCACAATTCAGGCTTTTAGCCCCAAACTCAGTTGGAAAAAAACAACATGGTACAGAGATGGGCAGATTTTTCTAGGTTTCTTTTGCCCATTTCTAGGCTAAATCAAGAGAAGCCAAAAGGAGCCAACTGTAATTTGTAATATGCAAGCGGGGGGGTGTAAGTTTCAGGAGTAATAAAGCATTACCTGCTGACAGACAGAAAGTAGTCCCAGCATCTCATTCCTCCCTTATCCAGTACCTTCCTTTAGTAGACTAGATTAAGTAGAAATAGGCCAGGGTTTCCTCTCTGATTTTGGCCTCACAAAGCAAACTTTTCAAGGCTCTATTTTAAGTTCTTGCAGACTCAAAACCAGCAAGACAGCAATCTCCTACCCAGCCTTGCAGCAGTAGATGTAGATAACCTCTCCACTGATCATATGAGCAAGACCTGGCTAGTAGAGCAGAAAAATCAGGATTTGCGACATCCCCAATCRCTGCCAGACTATGGAAAAGAGAGAAGAGTGTGACCAGCTCCAAAGGGAACTGTGAAAGTTACAATTCTTTTGCCAGATACAACAGCATGGAAATCTCGGCAGCACTTTGTTTGCCTAGTAAATTCCAAAATACAAATGATTTAATGTAAGAAATACTTTCTCTGCTATTAATAGGGCTTCCTATCCTTTGCCATGCTACAGTTTAAAAGYTTTTAACCCCTAGGTGGCACTACACAATAATGTAAGGCATGTTTAAGTACTATTCCACCCCCTGCAGATGGCGTTCTTATTTAAAATGTAAACTAGTGTAAATTTGAGTATGTTGAATGCAGCTATTAGTGTCAGCTTGGTAATCCTCTTTTCCTGAATCTGTCTCTCAAAGTCAATAAAATATACTGCTGTGAATCTCATTTAAATACAGTATTTTTGCTTTCAGAGTGCCATGGAATATATTTTCCTGGAAAATTATGATGCATCACAAACTATTGCAGTTTTTGTTCTGTCTGTGAGCAGTAAATAAACTAGCATAGGCTGTGTTTTCTTCAGCAATTCACTTGGAGCAGCAGGAGTAGATTGACAGCTGTAAAACAGCTGGTGCTGAGGTTCCTCATATCTCCAGTATATTCTCACACAGGTTATTTTGCATCGAGTGGGGACTGGCCCAGTACCACACATCACCATTACACATTTTGAAACTCCCTGAAGTAAAGCTATCTCACAAAACTTTACTTCCTCAACCACAGGACTTTCCAGGAAGCAGCAAGTTCCCCTTTCACCTGCCCGATGCAGGTATGTTTCACACCAGCCTCCACTATCTACATAAAAACTTCACAGGCGAAAGAAAGCCCTGTCATTTTTCTCACTCCTGCAGTTTCTGAGTGACACTGTTTTACTTGTTTCAGACCCTGCTCTTCACTCTGATGCTGGAACATGCCATTGCTTGGTGGTGCAGGGGAGGAACGTTAGCCTTCACCCTGCAGCCACAGTAGCAGTGCCAGGAAAATACCTTGAGTAAGCCCTTCTTACACCTTGCTTTCACAGACAAAAAAGAGAGGGAAAATATCTTTCTGGTAGTGCTTACCACTGTGACAGCTGTGCTCACAGTCAAATAGAGATGCTGAGCCTGGGAGACAAGCTTAGACAGACAGGACCTCATCAACATTAGGATGTGGAAAGAGAAGCAGCAGGTGCAAAACTTCTGTGTGTGTGGGGTACCACTGAGAAACACAGAGAATAATGGAGCATAAGGGATTTGGAGGAATGACGCCACAATATCCTCAATAAATTTCTGACTCCCCTTTTGAAAAGAGGTGCTCATCTTTTCCTCACATTATAGTACCTGGTAAGTAACTCTTTCATGGCATCACATACCTCCCCCTTCCCTCATTCTACATCTGCTCTGATTTTGCTTGTATATGGTATTTTTATGTATTTTCCCTCCATTTGGCTCTCATAATAGCACCATTATCTTTTTCTGTTAATGGGTTTAAGTCCAGGGATCACGCAAATTGTGCCATGTAAGGCTTTCCTAGGATAAGAAACAAAACGTGGTTTTATATCATCTTTGTCATTTTTCCCTTCCAGTGTCATCCAGAAAAAATTTGCACACCCAATTACAATTACTCTGGAAATTGAGGTGGTTGTGGAAGGAAAACTGTACACATATCACCATACATCTTGGGTTGTTTACTTTCCTGTAGAGAAGGCTCACCTAAAGCTTATGGAACTTTGGTTTCTACTTAAACACTCAAATTGACAGAAAAGCCTTTATTTCAACAGAAGTCTACTAAGACCCAATCTTTAATTTGCAGAGGGGCAAAATTTCCAGTGTTACACAGTTAAGAGCAAAAGGATCAGGTCTCTCAAACATTTTGTGATTACATCAGGGCCTTTTAGCACAAGCAGGAACTGAATTATTCGTAACAGTAGGATGTCTGCATGACATATGTGTTTATGTCCAACATGTCAAGCACTACTTTATGCCCTTCTACATTGCAGAGTGCTTTGACCCTTTCTGAGATGCAGAAATAGAAAGCAAATGTGCCTGTGTCAAGTCAGAGGCTTTGAGTAAATGTTGGTTCTTTCAGCCCAGTCTTAAGAATTCTTCCTGCGCCAGCCTAAGCTGATACAAACACTTCCTAGGGAAGTCTAACGCTTGATGTCCTTGGTATTGCAACAGTTAGGAAGCTGGAGTTTATTGAGAAACTATGTTATGTCTCCAGGCAGGAATAATCTATAAATCGGAAAAGAAAAGATAAGTAAATTATTACTAATTACTTGTTTATGGTAGTTATTATTCTCAGCATTTCTCCGGACATTCAGAAAGAAATGGTTTCTCTCTTGAGAAGTATAAAGCAATTCTTTTTTCACTAAAGATACAAATGAAGTATTTCGCTGATAAAGCCTATATGAGATGTTGCAAAAGCCAAAGAATGTGTTCAGTACAGTTTTTCTACCTTCACACAGTGCAGTAGAATCTTTGTGTACGTTCTCATCATGCTTACTTTTTTTTTAAAGTTCTTACAGGCATTTAAGTAAATTTAAAGTATTTTTTCCTCCAAAACTTTTAGGAACTTAAGAACATAAGATTGAGTGTATTTTATGTGTCATACAATTTGCTGAAAGGTGCTAAGACTATTCTGATGAAGTTGGTTTTTTAAGAGATAGGAGGTTTGTTTATCTCTTATTTGCCTAAAATAGTAGGCCTCTGTAAAATGTGCATGTAAATGCTTTCATACTGCACATCAGCAGATCATATGAAGATATCCAATTTTTTTGTTTGTTTGTTGTGAAAACCAACAGGAAATACCCTGTTGGCAGCTACCATTGTTCTCTGTGTGAGACTGTAAGGTTCTGAGTCAGGCGGTCTCCAGTTCAAGTCGAAACCTCAGTATTTAATGATACATTATGAAATACAAAGGTTTTCTCTTTTCTTGGATTAAGTTTTAACTTGCTGTGTTACATACCAGGAATAAAATATTGTATATGATCCTGGATGAATCCAGGATAAAAATCCCAATCCATATAATATTTTCTTTTCTTGTAAAGATCAATGTAGATTTTATTTTGTTTCAATAGTTCATGTTGGCTCTTCAAGGTCCAAATATATTTGACTGTAGTAGTAATCTCTGAAAGCTCTTTTAGCTTCTTTCTATCAGTCCTTTCTGCCTAATCTAAGTCAGTTGTAAATGCATGTGGCTTCAAAGGAAGGAGAAAAAAAGCATAATGAAAATAGTCACATGTTCCAAAATGTTAAAAAGATGGAAAGCTATTTAAAGAACAAAACATATCTCAGGAGCTAGGGAACCACTGTGGACTGACATATGGTAATCGTATGTCAGCGTATGCCTGTGCTGCATCTACAGCATACACCCATCTGCTAAATTCTATTTGTGTCCAAAGTTGTAGCAAGAAGATCAAGTTTCAATGCAGTTAGAAAAATGTAGAAGCATGATGATAYGTTTAATTTTTAATTTTCTGTAGAAGCAATCTTGCACATAATTTATTCTTCCCTTGTTCCTTTCCCTGACCTCAGAGACCATCCTGACAGTTAAAATAAATTTACCTATCTCACCCCATGTTAAATTCTCAAGTGTCAGGAAAGATGGGACCAACACTAAGATTAACTAGAAAACAGGCACTACAGACTTTCTGAAGTTTTTACTTTTTTTGGCCTCTATGTGAGAACAAAACTCTGATCTCTTCAAGTTGCAGGGGGAAAAAATTCAAAAGATGCAGTGCATACAAACGTGGAATTTGGAGAGGGGAAACAGTTTCAGCTCCCTACTCTGAATCTAATAATTTAATAACTTAACCACTGAGTCATTGTGTGTATCTGTTCCTGGTTTCTAGACCAGAAATCCCATTCTAAACCTGAGAACGTTCCCTTTGGAAAACATTGCTGAAGTTAGTATAATTTTAGTTTCAATGAAATAGAAATATTAGAAAAGTGCTGGGAAATTTCCAATGCTAGTCAGCTGCAAACTAGCTGCGAGATGAGCTAACCCCAATTCTCATGTTGTTTCCCAAAGAAACATTCCTTCCTCCATCCCAAAGTTGAGGGCAGCTGTTTGTTCCAGTTTTAGGGCCCATATTAGAGCTGATAAACTATATTTTTGACTACTCTGGGAACTAGAAAAGTAGGTTATTATGAGCTGCAAATAACGTCAACAATTAATAGTAATAATAGTGAATATTGTATAATACTTGATGGGTCTAAAATTTCTTCCATTACTCAAGTGTAAATGGAAAGTAAACACTTTACTTGAGGGTACTGCATGATTGTGAAACAGGTTTGAGCGAGAAGAGAGACAAAGCTGTAGAACTTCCAAGTGTAATACAGTGTTGTCTGTGTTACATAGATAAAGTAAATGGAGTACGTATTTCCTTTCTATGCGCAAACATGCAGTGAAGAATTTAGATTTCTAGTCAGAAGGTCAGGGAATGGACTCTCCTCTCAAGATAAATCCAAAATAATTGTGCCAAAGGAGTATCACTAGATTGACACTGCTATACTCAAGACGAGAAATTCGCTCACATTTTTGAGTCTTAAGCATGAATTGCCGAAGGAGCATCACTAGATTGACACTGCTATACTCAAGATGAGAAATTCGCTCACATTTTTGAGTCTCAAGCATGAATGAGTGCGGCAGACCAGTGAAGCAATCATTTAATCGTTCGCTTTCATTAAACAGGATAATGACATGTGTCAAGAGCTAGAAAAAGGAAAGCTACTTTTAACATGCATAGGTCCTGGGATTAGACAATCACCAGAATTTTTGACCAAGGATTGTTGCACTGAAATCAATTGAAGGTTATTATCATAACCAAACACGGCGGTGGTGGTTGAGGAGAAGCTGTGTGATGTTAACTGCCGTTTCTGCTTCACTGCATTACCTTGTAATGACATTAGCACATATTTTACATTCTGTGAGTGGAATGCTTCCCTCCTCCTCTCTGCCGCTTAGAAACAGTGAAGAGATGAGATCTGACACTTGAAAATGCTATAGTGCTGTGACCTCGTCAGGGTATAAGATGGTCTTAGTGGATGCAGAAAATTCAGCTGCCCGGAGTATTTTTGCCTTGCCCAGCTGGTGTCCTACCATCTCCAGTATGATCTAAAATACAAAGCTGCTTCCAGACCAGACATCATTGCTTTGTTATTCACTTGACTTTACTAGCCTTGTCAGAGTTAATTGGATTTGTGACATGGTAAGATGTTTATTTCTTGATTCTGTTGTCCCTTGCCTTACAGGACACATATTCCAGGGGCAACAACAATACATCTAGCAAATACTAAAAATATGAAGAGATACATGGACATGCTGTCAAAATTTTTAGGAACTAAAATTTGAGGAAATGTGTGCTTAAAATATACTTTTTTATTCTAATCTATGCCAATATTGTCACTTAGCTCCTGATTTATCAAGATAATTAGAGCACTTACAAATCTTTTTATTTAAATATATCCATAGCTCTCTAGACAGTCTAATATCACACTCATTAGTTTCGTCAGGCATAAATGCCCCACTAAATCTTATTGTAGATGAACGCTATTTTGGGGAAGAAAGCACATAAATATGAGGTTACACTTCTGGTAAAATTTCTTAGTTTATGAAGTATTAGAAAAACCACTGCCTACAGCCATAATGTTATTATACTTTCCTTTGTGTAATAACTTTTATGTTTTGTATATGAGATGACAGTCTCAGGCTATAAAATAGCTCTTGTGCAATTCACTTTCTAAATCTTTGCTACTATTACTAATGTAATATTTTGCTGTAACATTGTTAAATACAATGAAAAACAGGTATCAATAACTGTGATAAACATAAAGTGATTTCAATCAAAAGCCACGAAAGAAGAGGACTCCATTTATATCTACTGCAAAAAGCATGAGTTTGGGAGCAGATTCCCTAGACAGAATTTATTCTGAAAAAATTACAGAAGTTTTGGTTAGACAAGAGGGCCTTTGAGAATAGATACACACACACACACACCCCCCTAGAACACACACATGCTCACACCCAGAGCATACCACTATGGAAGTCACAGTGGATACAGTCTTTTCTTTGGGCTTGGAACAAAAGCAAATCAACCATAGATAGAAATAGCTGAACACTCATTCGTATGTCAGCATGAGCTAAATTTCATAGATTTTATATGATATTAAGAGCAACAAGAGAGGGAGAGAGAGACAGACTGACAAAGCAGTTAAGCATGGGCTTAACTTTTAAATTTGTATCTAAATCCTCATGAAGTCAACAGCTATGCAGTTGGAGCTATGCCAGTATGTAGCTGAAGATATGACCATCATAGTCTATTTTATATAAGCATGTTGTAAGCAGAAATGGAGTTAGGCAGCTACTTTTAATCTGTAAATGTTGTGAAAAACATGTTAGCAGAATTTTTATATTATAGAATCATAGAATCGTTTAGGTTGGAAAAGACCCTTAAGATCATCAAGTCCAACCGTTAACCTAGCACTGCCAAGTCCACCACTAACCTCTGTCCCTAAGCACCACATCTACAGGTCTTTTAAATACCTCCAGGGATGGTGACTCAACTACCTCCCTGGGAATGGGCAGCCTGTTCCAGTGCTTGACAACCATTTCAGTGAAGAAATTTTTCCTAATATCCAATCAAAACCTCCCCTGGCGTAACTTGAGGCCATTTCCTCTTGTCCTATCACTTGCTACTTGGGAGAAGAGACCAACACCCACCTCGCTACAACCTCCTTTCAGGCAGTTCTAGAGAGCGATATGGTCTCCCCTGAGCCTCCTTTTCTCCAGACTAAACAGTCCCAGTTCCCTCAGCCGCTCCTCATAAGACTTGTTCTCCAGACCCTTCACCAGCTTCATTGCCCTTCTCTGGACACGCTCCAGCAACTCAATGTCTTTCTTGTAGTGAGGGGCCCAAAACTGAACACAGTATTCGAGGTACGGCCTCACCAGTGCTGAGTGCAGGGGGACAATCACTTCCCTAGTCCTGCTGGCCACACTATTTCTGATACAAGCCAGGATGCTAGTGGCCTTCTTGGCCACCTGGGCACACTGCTGGCTCACACTCAGCCACCTGTCGACCAACACCCCCAGGTCCTTTTCTGCCAGGCAGCTTTCCAGCCACTCCTCCCCAGGCCTGTAGCATTGCATGGGGTTGTTGTGACCCAAGTGCAGGACCCAGCACTTGCCCTTATTGAACCTCAYACAATTGGCCTCGGCCCGTTGATCCAGCCTGTCCAGATCCCTCTGTAGAGCCTTCCTACCCTCAAGCAGATCGACACTCCTGCACAACTTGGTGTCGTCTGCTAACTTGCTGAGGGTGCACTCGATCCCCTCGTCCAGATCATTGATAAAGATATTAAACAGAACTGGCCCCAATACTGAGCCCTGGGGAACACCACTTGTGACCAGCCACCAGCTGGATTTAACTCCATTCGCCACTCTTTGGGCCCGGCTGTCTAGCCAGTTTTTTATCCAGCGAAGAGTACACCCATGAGCAGCCAGTTTCTCCAGGAGAATGCTGTGGGAAATGGTGTCAAAGGCTTTACTAAAGTCTAGGCAGACAACATCCACAGCCTTTCCCTCATCCACTAAGCGGGTCACCTTGTCATAGAAGGAGATCAGGTTAGTCATATTGACTGGTGCAAAAGAATAATAAAATCAAAGAGAAACTCCTTGTCATCACTTCAGCAAGAAACAATGTGTATGATTTATCTCTATTTCATTCTAATTTTATTATTAGCATAGCTCCAATGCTTTCAATACACATAGAGCTGGAGTAGCACAGAGGCAAATCAATTGAGCTTGGTTTCATCTTGGACAGCTCACTGGAAGCATCTGCTAAATGCACAACAAGGCCAACTTTCTCCACCCCAACATATTGTATTAGCTGAGAAACAGGAGAGGAATATTTTTTTTAAATTATAGTGCTTCCATCCTTCATACTGATTTTGATGAGCCATTGGTCCAATCAAAGAAGGCAACATTTGGTTCTTCAGTTCTTGCACTGCTACATAACACTGTATAAGCAAAAAGATTATCCACCTAGATTCTGGAACCATTATTTTATTCTACCTCACTAGGAACTGTCAGGAATGGACTCACTAATTTTAGTGGGGCAAGGTATGAAGTAAAGTTGCTGAAAAAGTTACTAAGCTGGAGAAAATCTATCAGAATGTCATCTTTTATAGTATCATTGTTTCTATTTGACAAATTAAAGATAAGAAGCATTAATTATCTTATGCTCTAGTGTATTATTTTAATTAAAAATTCTTCATTAAATTTCCTTGAGGGTAATTATAAAAAAAATGTATAATCTCCGGGCAACAGTCTATAAAATATTTGGTGTATCACAGTTGCTTCATTACATTAACATGTCTCTTTCAATATCATTATTTAACTTCAGTAAAATAGAGATTTATTTATTTATATGGCATCTAGTAGCAATCTACAAGCAATAACTGGAGCAGAAAAAGAAGTTCTTCTCCAACCATGCATACTATCGTGGAATTGATTTATTTTTGGAGTAGAGCTCTGCTAGGAAAGGAAAGTTTTCTAACAAGCTATTTAAAATGCAGTGAACTATTAAAGAATAATCAGAAAAAGAAAGCAAAATTGCTTTTTGTGCTTTTACTATTTATTAAGCTGTTTGAGTAATGGTTAGCACTTACTTTTATACAAACATGAAGAGTTACAATTCCCAAAATTTCACTAGCATTGCTCTGTGCTATTAAACTGTACTGTTCTCAGCACTAAAAAGACAGGAGAAAAACTGTTAAGGTCAACAAGCACGTACACATCAACATAAACCTTATCAGCTTTTATGTATTATTACACAGTCCTTCCACAATACATTATTAATACCAAGGGTATATTAACTACCATGAATATCTAACTGATTAAAAAATTGCATGTTAGTCCACAAGATATTGCTGAGGTCTGGTTGAATCTAAAATAAGATTAGATATTTGTAGGAGAAACAAGGACGTCTGTTAAGATAAAAAGAAAACCCAAACCCCCAACAAAACCTAATGCTCTGTCAGAAGCCAAATTCCAACTTAAAAAGCAACATTCCTCCAGACGTGCTGTTGCATTTTGTGTCATTTCTACATGAACCTTGGAAGCAGGACTGCTACAAAGTGATGTGTAAACGCATATATCCCACTTTTCAGATACAAGGTCTTCCTTAGTGACAGGAATATGATGTCTACTTATAAAACAATTTCTTAGAAAACTACTAAAAGCTGGCACAAGATAAAACATCTCCAGACCTGAAAGTTCCTTAGGCTACCACCCTGCCGGGAGGCTGTCTGCACAGCACATCACCCCATGATGATGGGGACCCTTCAGGTGGTACCTGAGAGGAAGTCCATCTGGCCACCCGCTCTGGAGCCTGCAGCCCTGGAAGGGCTGCCATCCTTGACATGGAGGCAGCTGCAGCTTTTGGAATGCTGGGCAGCCTGCCAAGTGGATGGGTAGATGAGCTGGCAGGGAACCAGCAAGTTTCTGGCAAAAATCTGACAAGCTTGGGTTCCACAAGATTTCTTATTTAAAACATAAGAATGCTAGTTTCTATTCATACCAAAGTACTAAATAGTTTATATTAGGAAGTTTTTTAACTTTTTGTAAAAGTCCATTTTCTTTCTCCAAAATACATGTCGAGTAAAATCTAACCTGACAGTTTTTTCATGAAGTTCAGATAAAAAACACACATTAAGCAATATATGCCTAATTAGAAAAAATAGCATTGAAATAAGTAGAACTATATAATCTGATAAGTCCGTGTCATGTATTGCCTGCATAGTGCAATACAGTGCAATGTAGAAATTCTGCAACTAGTTCTAAGAGACATCGCTGAAATATCACAAGCAATGTATCTGCTTAACCGTGGCACTTCCTCAGGTAGGCTAGGGCCATGCACGGGCAGACATTGACTATAAAAATGGTTTAAAATGTTATCACTCTCCCAAGTTTTTGTATGAAGTTGCCTCAGCACAAACTTTAATCAGTCTCCAAAAGTATTTTAGCCATAAAGTAGCACATATTAATGTTAATGGAGTTATACTGCTTATTGTATCTGAGCTAGAACCTTCAGCTTGGATTGTGCAGAGTTTGCTTACATATTTAGAAGAGCAGGAAAACCTACAGCCCTTCCATTGCCAAACAGCATAATAATTAAGTAATTAAGTAACAACTACTTAGCTCTTGGAGTAGCTAAACTCTAAAGAAGTTTAGCAGCCTTTCTGTGTAAAACATTATTTTGGGACTGAAGGTTGAATCCACACTGATGAATCCAATTTTCCTTCTGCACTTGTGTCAACGCTTTACACTCTGACCCGGTGGCTGGCAAGCCATGACCCAAGTACGGATTGCTTTACAGTCAGGAATTCATTATAAGGAATGCTGACAGAGTTGCCCACTGTGAGTACCTACATCTCACTGCATTTGGTTTTCAATATTCCTCCTTCATCATCTCGGAACAAATGCAGGATTCATGCACGCACCTAAGTATTATTTAGCCTGAGGCCTATCACTTGGGAGCAAAGTAGCTTTATGCCATGTTATGTTCCTTAAGCTCTTAAAACTGCTAGAACCAGTTTCAGCTGTTGTGTACACTCTAACTACTGCTTTTTTGCAGGAACCTAAAGAATCTGTTAAGGAAGACAGGAATCACTGTAGCAAAGAAGGATCCACATCAGGTATTCTGTCCTTTGCCAACAAGAAAATACCAGCATGTATGATACCCTTTTGCAACCTGGAATTTCTGTTGTACCAGTACAAGACTTCAGAGAGAAAATATCTGGCTGTCGTGGTTTAACCCTGGCAGCACCTAAACACCACGCAGCCGCTCGCTCACCCCCCCTGCTCCGGTGGGATGGGGGAGAGAATCGGGAGGGCACGAGTAGGAAAACTCG
>JAYKAV010002108.1:136666-230911 GCA_035582835.1 Phoebastria nigripes | reverse complement strand
CAAAACACAGCACACCCTCCCCAGCTACTGGGAAGAAAGTTAACTCTGTCCCAGCCGGAACCAGGACACTGGCAAAAGACAATGAAAAGTGAAAAGTCTTGTCTCAAAGTTTCCATTTTATATGTTCCACAATTTAACTTCTTTGACCAAGGAATAAGGGGAAGGCCAACTCTTCTCCCCTGATAGCCAGCAGGAATAACAGAGCACAGAGGTAGTCAGTACACATTTTAATGTACTGCTGTTTCATGCACTCTCTGGAGCACCAGAAGAAACTGTGCATTCCTTGTAAGGTTTCCACTATAGTGAATCTCATCTGTTTGGCTCCTTTCCTAATAATATCTAGCAGCATCCAGCATACATGCCCATACTGTATTAGAATATAACAATAATTCTGTAAACGTGGAAAAGATCCACATTTTCTGAAGTCAGTAACTGCAGCTAGCAAAAGCCATATCATACATAAAGGACTGCACTGCAGGAACTGGTCAGACCGCCTTGTGTAAGTCATGGCCTTTTCTACAGAGAAGGATACCTTTATTTCACACATTGGTATTAAGCTGAGTTTCTTTTTCCACCTCGTATGCCCTTGGTCACTGGCATTTTTCGTGAGACAAAGCAAATGCTGATTCTCTATGGGCTGTGAGGGAAAACAGCTGCTAGTTATAATGGGGGTTTCGAGAGCACTTGGTCAATCTGAATCTTCATAGACAGTTTAAGTACCTCCAGACTGTATTACATCTGTCAAAGCAGCAGCAAATACAACATAAAATGTAGAGTAGGTCCAGTTTTTAGTGTGTCAGTAGAATCAGCCTGCAGTTATTTTTAACTGCCTTGGAAAGCTTAGCAGGCAGATACAGTTAATCCTTTAAAGGATTTGCAGGTATTCATAGCTTAATAAGTAAGCATAGTGGATTAAGCCAATAGAAGATTGTAGACAAAGACAACCTTTACATGCTAACATTCAAAAAATAAAAAGAACAGCTTCTTTTATATACTTTTTCCTGACAATCACTCTCAATTGTCAGTATGTGCCAGAATCCCATACTCTGATGAAATAAAAATGTTAATTAGAGCCATTAAACTCAACATGTGTGATAGTTAAATCATCAAATAGCAGTGAATTTCTGTTGTCTTGTTTTCCCATTATCCTACAAATCCTTTGAAAAGCAGAACTACATCGTGAAAATGAATTAAAAATGCATCTACTTATGTAATAAATAAACAATGAAACTAAAATGGTAAAAATTCATTTTAGGAAGAAGAAAAAAAAGGATGAGTGATTTCTATAGGTCAGATTTTATATTGCTTGTATTCTTTTCTTCATAAAGAAATATTCACACTAAGAAAGTATCACGATTCACTGACATAGGCTCAACTGAGAGATCTGGGCCCTTCAATATATTCATAAATGATGTGGAAAAGTACACACATAATAAGACAAAGAAAAAAAATCAGATGATACAAACTATTAGACTGAGGAAATCTAAAGCTGACTATGAAAAGCTTCAGAGGATGGTTCAATACTGAATGGGTGACAAAATGCCAGAGGCTATTTGGTGTCAGTAATTGTAATGCACATCAAGAGAGGAAGGGAAAATACACATATGTATATACATGGGGTGTCAGTTATTTCCCAGGAAAGAAGTCTGAAAACATCTGGTGCTTAAAGAAGCGAACAGAAACTTAGGAATTATTTACAAATTAACAGAGAACAAACGCGAAAAGTCTCCCCTGTATACATTCAGGCCACAGACACATTATGAGTACTATATGCAGTTTTAGTCATTCCATTATCAAAAAGGTTATGGTAGAATTAGAAAAATATCTGAAGAAGGATATGATAGAGATGTATTAAGTCATGAATTTTATGAAAAAGGTGAGCTGGGAACAGCTATTCACTAGTTTTCATAATATAAATATTGGCAGGCATGCACATTTTTTGGTAATAATAAACTAAACTCATTTTCATTAGATATTGCGAGGCCCTAACTGTACATGGATCAAAAAAATCATGACTTCATGAATTCAGCAGTTCTATTCAGTAGGTCAGCAGTAACTATTAAACAAAAGAGTCTCCTAGCCACTGAAGGCTAGAAGAGCATGATGGAAAAATCACTGTAAGCGTGACTGCCTCCGTACAGTTTTTCCATACGTATCTACTTACTAAGACAGGATACTAGGATAGGTGGACTTTTCATCTGGCTGAATTCAGCCGTTCTCAAGTCTTCATGACTAGAATGACTGAAATCACGATGTATATTGTTTGGCATATTTTTACAAGAAATTTGACCGAGACCTCCCTGGTTCTATCATTGTTATTTAAAAAGAATCAAGCAAGATTAAACAAAATTGTTTCAGTAACTGTACAACTGAAGAAGCCTAATTCCATACACATTTTTAAAGTTATATACTCTGGCTACCAGAGAACCCACTCCTTTCACCCCTCAACTCTGTTAACTGAAATATATACATACACACAATAGTTGAAATATATGTACAAAGATAAGAGCAGATTATTACTCCACAAAGTTATAATTAGGACCCTGCTCTTCCCAGATTATTCAATAGTGGAATTTATTGTTGACTTTGCCACTTGAACAGAATTGTGAGACATAGGAACATAGGACTAAGAGGGAACTCCTGAATCACTGCAAATGATCCACTCTTACACTTGCAGTCGTTATCACTTAATCCCTTTCAGAAACTGACCAAATCCCCTTTTATAACTACTCAATCAGATGGCAGTCTCAAAGCATCTCTGCCCTGGCAAAAAATTCTTTTTTATTTTTAGACTCAGTGTATTCCTAGCCAGTCAGTGACTTATGCTCTTCTACTAACACTGTCCCTTAGTTTAAACAGAGCTTTACCTCTCTGGTGGTACATTCAGAGAAAGAAATCATATCTTCTGTTAATACTTATTTTGCCTGGCTAATCAAGTCAAGCCCTTTTACAGCACATCTATCTCACGACATGGCATGCAATGTGAAGGGTTCAAGCTGACTGGGACACCATGCTAGTCAGTGCAGCACACTGCGGACACTCCATACCCACATGCCCCTGGTTCTAAGAGCTGTATAGGTATGTCAGCACATTCCTTTCAAACTGATGTGCTCTGTCACCAAGACAGCCAGTCTTCCTCAACATGTATTCAATGCCAAACTAATGTGGCTGTACTAATTCACTTCTGGAAATAGTTTAGTGGTGGTTAGATCAATTATTTCTATACCATACTTCACTAGGTAGTGTAATTATGCTCCTAATCTCACACTGTACACTTCTAATCCCATGGATCACCATACTCTTTCTCCTCACTGACTCTGTACTGATTTGCCTTTCTGGAATGCAGAATTTCCATGGAACAGACTCTAATTTTTTCATATATATATATCAAAGTCTATGATAATCTGACATGCAAACTGAAAAGATTTTCAGAGTTTGCACTGACAGCTTTGCTGGAATGCTTAGCCCTACGAGTCACCACAATGACTCTGAAGCTTAGTGACAACTCTATTAGACATCACTTAGCATTTTGGGAGAAACATCTCCTTAATATAGTAGTGGCAGATAACTGGTTTCATCATCACTGAGTTCCTAAGAGATGCCCCAGAAGGGAAGAAATGCAGTTAAAACAGTAGAAAATGAAGACTGATAGAACAGTTGACAATGGTTCTGCACGGTTTTTTTTCTTTTTAAGAACAGTCTATCTTAATTTCTCACACGTTCCAATCTTTCCCCTATATAATGCAATTTGCTCAGCTAGCCTGGACATCTTTCACTCTTCATGGATTCTCTGGCTCTGTTCCACACTGCAGATTTGTTACTGCGAGTCACTCTTACTAACAGACACTGCACAGAGAATGCAGTTTCAGGAAGTCTACCACTTATCTGACTGAGGGCTTCACTGTCATATTAGCTAGCACTTCTTTTGAATTGAGGAAGGGCAGGGGTCTAGGAGTGGGAATGAGAGCAATTGCTTGGACAGTGGACTCTCTCCTGACACAAGCATGAAGGGAAGACCAGCACAAAGATCAACATAAATCTTAAAAAAGGATTTGAGGGCAGAAGAGGGCTCCAAAACACAGGGACGCAGGAAGAGCATTATCACAAAGCAAAGAAAACATGAGAAGCCCCAGGACCCTAATGGCCCAGAGTGACTTGGTGAATGAGAGGATGAGGGGCATTCATGTTTTATAGATGAATTAGAAATGGTGAGAGGAAAAGGGCTGTGAAAGACACAGTGGATTAGGAGAAAGGACATCCTGAAAAACATTTAAAAWGGAAATTTTTTTTAAAATGTGTGGCCTTCTGTGCAAATTTAAATTTAGTTATTGAATATAACCACATAAGAATAAATATGCATATACAGCTGTTATTGTTATGAAAGCAAGGCACAATATTACTAAAGTCTGGCAGCACCTAAACACCACGCAGCCGCTCGCTCACCCCCCCTGCTCCGGTGGGATGGGGGAGAGAATCGGGAGGGCACGAGTAGGAAAACTCGCGGGTTGAGAGAAAAACAGTTTAATAATTGAAATAAAACAAAGTAGAACAGTAATAGTAACAGTGATAACAACAACAACAATATACAAAGCAGGCGATGCACAATGCAATTGCTCACCACCCGCCGAACTGAAGGAGGCCCGGGACCCAGGGCCCCCCCCACACCCTTACTTTTTATACTGAGCATGACGTGACATGGTATGGAATACCCCATTGGCCAGCTGGGTCAACCACCCCGGCTCTGCTCCCCCCGCCAGCTTCCCCTGCACCTGGCAGGGCATGGGAGGCCRAAAAKKSMAGCACCACCCAGCAACACACAAAACATCAATGGGCCATCAACGCTCCTATTATACCAAACCCAAAACACAACACACACCCCCCAGCTACTGGGAAGAAAGTTAACTGTCCCAGCCGGAACCAGGACAAAGTTGAATATGCAGACTATATGTATTTACGACAATATGAAACAACAAAACATTTATTTTAAAGTAATTTATAATGGTTACAACTTGCAGCCTTTAACATATATTTTGGAAATCTGTAACACATATCTGAAATCAGACTATGTAATTAGAGAGAGATCTGTATTTGCTTAGCAGAGGAAGCAGGGCAGTGGTACTTCCACATTCCATTTCTGCCATGACAGATGTCCTATTGGCACTGTACCTGGCTTCTGTGTTCCTCACGTGTTGAAGCAATGAATGAATAAGAGGAAACAGCCTGCAGAAAGTCTCTGTGCTTGACTATCCTTTCACGCCCATTTTGCATTCCTGCAATACCTCTGGCTTAAGAGAGGTTTCACTTGATTTAATTCAAGGCAAGAGAAGAATCAGCCCCACGATGTACCTCACCACCACTGAATCCCTATACCTATGCAACAAGCCCTTAACGTTCCTGACTAGCATTTTGAATGTCTGTCCAAACGCAAAACAAAGCAATCTGAGATTACACATCCAATCTGAATGTAACATGATGTGAACCAGACAAATTCTTCAACTGAAGTGCCACTGTTAATCTCTTTCCAAAACACAGAACATTGCATTAATAAACATCAACACTCATTTCAAAACCTTCAAAGTACCTAGCTAAAATACTTTTACTGTATTCCTACAGTCAAGGGTCAGCAAGTTTCCACCATAAATCATCATCTTAAAGACAGATGCTAAATTGGCAGTTTGCAAAGAATTTGGAGAAAGAAATTCAACCAAACCCCAATGAGAAACAGAATGCTGGACAAATATCAATAAACACCTTTTTGACAGAGAAACCTGAATTTCTTATAAAATATGCCATGTTGAATAAAACAAGAATCTTTCTTTCCTTTATTTTCTTTGATACTTCTACTCACTCAGGTATTCTTGCTGCGAATCAGTTTCATAGCACAGTATTTCCCTGAAGTAAGATTTGATCCTTTTTCTTTACACTGGCAAGATTCTTACCAAAGTAATGAGAAATTGTTTTTATTAGCCATGAGGTGCAAGATTTATTCTTTTATTGTGAGTAAATAAATCYATAAAATATTCAGGGGTTTTTATTTATTTATTTTATTTTTATATAAAAGCCTGAATCACATACTTTTAAATGCAGATAAAATTAACATTATTTTAAAAGACCAGTTAATCCTCAGCTACATCCATAGGCCTGCTGCCATCATACAGGGATTAAGAATTAAACAGAGGCCTTTCACTTGAGTGTAGCTTCACTGAGTGAAGGGCAGGGATAAGAACCTGGGAAGGTGCTGTGAAAGGGACAAGAGCGGAGCATCTGTTCCTGCGTAGGTTTTTCTGTCCTCCCACACATTAAAGGGAGAGATGTGTATGAAGYGTGTACAGTATTTCTTTTTAGCCAGTCAGGCAAAGGGCCATGATGGCCCTGTCCCATTACTCTGTTTCTCTCAAGGACAGCTACAAATGCCTGGTGCTGAGATCTGATTTTCTCCACTCATGACTTGACTTCCCCCCCGCCTCCCCTTACTTTTTCAATGTTGCTTTATATGTTAAAAATGTGTCTGGACAATACATCTTCTTGGCACTCTGGGTGCAGTTCTGCTAACTGTTTTTGCGCATAACATCTCTTAATGCAACATAAGGACAGATTTCTTCAGGACTTAAAAGCCAAAAAAACCCTAAAACAACCAGGCCTCCTTCCACTCTAAAGAACATTTATAATTCTGTTTACTGAACATATTATTTCTTTAAGGTTTGCTTTCAAGTGAGAACTCTTCCTGCCAGTATTTCCCCTCTCATCACATTAATAAATTTTTTTTTTTTTTTTTAAAAACATCCTAAGACACTGTGAGGCTATTCTAAGGCAATTCTCCATATTGCCATTTTTTGTTTATTTTCTATCAATTCACAGAGAGTAGAGTACAGGTTAGTCTTACATTCATAACTTGATTATACTAACCAAAGTCATCTATTTACACAGTTCTGAGGACGAGGATGATTTTAACAGGCAGTTTTATTGAAAAGGACATCATCCTTACCAGAAATATTCACAATTCACAGAAAGAGAAATATGGAAAAGAATATCTTCCTCCAACATATGAAACAACATATCACTTAGTTAAAATAGCAATTTCTAACCCAGTAGTTTAAGGAAGTATATATAGATATATATATTTCTGAACTCTGTAGACCTTCAATGACTAGACTTTTAAAGGGAAAAATGGAGGGAATCACATCAGTTTGTACAAATAAATAAAATATATGCCAAAGTTTTTGCTTTTTAACAGATAGCAAAGTGAAAATAGAGATGTCTTTTGGCAAGTAACAAAACAAGTAATCTCTCCTGTGCAGAGGCAGGATAAAATAGGAGTAGGTCTCAAGATCATTAAGCCACTGAGATGATGAAAACCTAAACTCAATATATTTAATACAATACTCACATAACTAGAATATTTCTTTCCAAGCTAAGCACTCTAGAATGCTTACTTAGGTGGCAGCTAAAAATGCTCAGTATCTTCAAAGGAGGACTCCAAATTTTGAAACATTAGCCCCTTTTAAGGTTTTTACAAATAGTTTTGGAAATACCACCCAAGGACTGGGCCAGAGGGTAACGAACAAATAAGAAAACAAGTCCTGTAGATGAGAGATTCTCAGACCACACAACAGAGCAGTTAGGTGACAGTTTGGCAATCCCTGCTTAGAAGAGCATGTTTACATAAATTATTGCAAGGTAGCCTGAGTACAGGTTTACACTTTTTTAGCTACTCTGCAGTAATTGTCTCTATGAACACTCTTGTTTTGCAGTAAATGGAAGATATCTTACCTTATTCCTACTGAAGACAGAGCAAATACAAATTTCTTCACAGATACCTTGAGACAACATGCATGAAGTAGCTACCACACCACAAACACACATCCTTCCTTGTTTTATGGTAACCTATCCAAGTAGCCATGCCATCTGACAACCAAAAAGCCAGCATAAAGCAAACTAGCTACTTGAGAAGCACTCACTCAGCTCCCTGAGGTAAAGAACTGACTAAAGGAGCAGAATTGTAAATAATGCACAGGTAAGTGCCTGCTGCTGACTGTCTCTACAGTAATCGCAGAAATTATTCATTTGTATGTATTTTTTTCTGAATAAACAGTATTGCATGAAAAAAAAAAATAACTAAGACATTTCTCTCTTTGAAGAAACGATCCTGCTCAGACCAAAGGAACAATCATACTTATATCGTGTGGCCCTAAAAGAGCTGAATGTGCCTTGAGAGGAAATATACCTGGTCTCCCAATGGAAAGTAAGGGCATGCAGCTATTGGCTGATCAGATCCTGCATAGTTATCTTCTATAAATGCATAGCAAGTACATATTTTTAAACATCAGCCAGACATGTAAAGCACATTTTAAATCCCATTGATTCCAAGCAATTTTAAGGGTGTACTTAAACATATGTTTGAGGTGCTCTGCTGCATCTGCTGCAGAATGGTAACAAATTTAGATTAAAGAAATAAAACATTGTCTCTGTGAAATAAAACAGTCTTTGTCTCCTTTGCAGCAGGCCATAATACTCTGCTTCATAAAATTAGTTAGCCCTGCACATTCTTAAAAAATTACAGTGCAGTATGTAGAAAATAAATTTAGAATTAAGTGGTACATTGCTGTATGGTCTGCAGAGCTTATATTACCAACCAGCAAAAAACATTATTGGATGAATAACARGACTTATACTTGGTCAAATGAAAAACAGAAATGTGATACACAAAACTGGTCATAGTCTAATATTTCTTATGGATTCATCCCATTAAGTCTCCTGAGACATGTTTGTTATTCCTAAGTATTATCCATACAGTTTATATTAACAAATTTCAGCATACAGATTGAAATATTAATTGTGTCAATGTTATCCATTTGTAATTTGTGCTATTGTCAACTATTCAGCTAAGTCATACAATATTTTTTCATTTCCTGACAGAATAACTTGAGCATTGTAAACAAGAAAATAATCAGTAATTCACTTTCAAGATTAAGTTTCAGATGACTAGCTGTTAATACTACAAAAAAGGCACTTTCAAAAATCATTACCATCCTCATGAATGCTTTCTGACTGCTAACTGCACACAAATTCAGATCAACAAATAATAGCAAATCATACTTGTCTTTCTCATTTTAAGGTTTAGTTTTGTACTTCTTAATAAACTACAGCCAAAGGCAACAAAACATCTTGTTGGAAATTCTACATATTCTGCTTCTTCATTGCTGCCTTTTCAAAGAGATGCTTTCTGCACAGTGAACTACTAGTACATATTGAGCACTGTGACCTTTATGATTTTGGTTTCAACAACAAGGTCAACATTGCTAAGAAGCCAGTTTTGCCTTAAAGGCAAAATTTCTCTAACAACCCAAAACGGATCTTTTAAATGTAATTGAACTGTAACAATTCATTTCCATAGGCTTATGAAAAAAATGCCTTCTAAACTCACAACCAATTTTATAGTATTTGGCCACTGACAACACATGCAGACAGCAAAGCTGGCCCATTACCTTTTGGATTTCATACAATGCTAACTCAGACAAAAGTTTTTACGTGAAGAGAGACAGCCAACAAGGAGCCCTATGTTAAGAATAAACAGAGGGGTACAGAATACTCAAAGCACATTAGAAACCGAAAAGACACAGAATACAAGAGAAACCAAGACTCCATTCCTGTGATCGCTAACCAGCTGTGCACAGGAGGTGTCTTCCCCTGTTGGTCCCTCCTTGGTCAGCACAGCATAGCTAGCTCACAGCTACACAACTGACTCCCTCTCAGGTCTGCACTTTGGCATCACCCCAGGGTAGCTCACAGAGGGACGCAGATCATGCCTGTATTAGGAAATGACGTTATTTTGCCAACAAGATGTTGTCATAGTTTGCCCTTACGTATACATGTAATTAAGCCATTGGCAATGCTTTTTCAAGTTAATACTGTTGCTAACAATCAACAGCTGAAACAACGTTATTTCTCATCATAGTTGATGGACCTGATTCTTAATTATCCTCATATGTCTTGTATAGTCATACCTACCTCTGCAAGTGTAACAGTGACTGGGTATAAGATATTATCAAATCAGAACGGTAGTTTTAAGTAAGAAAACATACTTTAAACTTATAACTTTAAGACTTGCAATTTGATAGTTGGGGAAGACTTTATATTTAATGTGCCTGGATAAATAGCTACAGGTTGGGTGAGGTAGGAGAAAATGAGGCTCTTATGTTTGCTGGGCATCATTAACATCAGTTCCTGTTCACAGTTACATTTCAGAAAAGGCTGCATGGAATGGTTGTTCCCATACACTCACAAGATCGTTTTGCCAGACAGAAACTTATTTTACAGGGGAGGAAAGGAAATCATGTCTTACTGATTCCCCCCCCCCCCGCCCCTTTTCTATGGTTGCTTCATCTTCATTACAGGTTTTTCCTAAATTTCCTCTTCCTATCATGCTGCACAGCTAACACTATGAATACTTTAATTGAGATACTGTATCAGCATACTGCACAGTTGATGAAGACGCGATTCTCTCAATATTTTTGTTTCCATCTTGATTTTTTTTTTAACCTAACCTGACAGTATGATGACCAAGCATTTTCATTTTCACCTTCTCCTCTGCAGCTCCCGAGAGAGAAATAAAATGGAGAGGAGGCAGAATAGGAGGGAGGGATTGCTTCTGGTAAAGGTAGCAAATATACCACACAACCATCATCAGAACTGTCAGGTGTAACAATCTGGTAAGTGAATCCTCGGAGAATTTTGATTGTACACATCTCTTTCAAAGGCATACAGCAAAATCCTCCATTACAAGAGGATGAGACAGTGAAAGCCACCTTAAAAAGACTCCAGCATGAATGGATGTCAGGGGAAGGAGGAGGGGAGAAAGAAAAGAGGTGGTCTCTCACTGTGAATAATCTTTGGTAGATTTACAATCACCAGATTTTTTATTTTTTTTTTTTCAGCTAACAACATTAGCCTCTATAAAAGCAGAAGAGCAGGAAAACTGCACCGTCTTTTCTCAACATCAGTATGTTCCCTACTCAGCACAAAGCTATATGCTCTTATTATCATTCTTCCATGTAGCCTTTTATTTTCTACTGCTTTCACATATTTAAATATTACTTGCTGTCATACACATTCTGGTTTCAAAAAAGTCCTAGGGGAATATCATTTACATACCTCAATTTAATATAGTTCACATGCAAACAATATGATATGGAACATCATTTAAAATAATGAGCTACATGAAGTAGCTTAAAACTCTCGTTATTTTCAGTACCTTTGTGAGTGAGGTGTTAAAAACTAATTCACTGAATTTTAGAGATTTTCCACTTTTCAGTAAAGCTTCACAAAAATCTCAAGACCACACACCCGGATAAATAGCAATCTATTTGTCAAATTGTCTTAAAACCAATGTCACCCCTTTTGATTGAAGTAGGTAGCTAAAGTTTGGACTCTTGAAAGTTGTTTCAGTCAGGAAATGTATTATAGAATCTGTTGGGGGTTTTTGTTCGTTTTTTTCCTTTCTCTTAGAACTGCAACTTGACCTGCAGCTGAGCCAACCTAACTGTTCACTGTCACTGAAAAGGCATTCCCATCCCACCACTTTTCAAATTCAAACTCCTTCTTCCTACTGCTCTTCCTTCTCTCCTTACTCTCTGGTCAATTCTGTTCCCCACTCTTTATTCTGGCTCTGCCACTTGTCAAATCCTTTCCACAAGCGGATTCAACTCACTAAATTGGAAGAGTTCTTCTGCCACCCTAATCAAGTTTCTGCTATTTTAGTGATTTAAATCAGTTGACCCAACAGTGATGAAAACCGGAGATAACAGAAGAAGGGAATTCATAGCAGGCCACATGGAGAGAGGGGAAGAGATGGGAGCAGAAACTCCCTCTTTCAACTGTGGGAAGCTAATTTGCTCTGCTGTCTTGGGAAAACTTAGGGTCATTCAGCAAGTGTTTTTTCTTGGTGGCTTTTCAGCAGCWTTCCTGTATTTAGTGGTCACTGTTTACCGGATGACACATCTCCACCAAAACTTTGCCAGTTATCTGCATCTGCATTCTGTCCACAACAAAATACCTCTGACCAATAACYGTGCATCTGTTATGACAGGTACCTGTAATTCAGTATATGGCTACCGTTGTTTCAGCTATTTTATACCTAAAGGACCTTACTGAAATTTACTTTCATGAATGGTGTCCTACAAGTTCCAACACCTGATCTCTATYAAAACAACACATGAAAGGAATGTCCACAGTCTGGGTTGCAAAGCAACAGAAAGCCATCGAGAGAAACACACGGATAGGAAAAAAATTGTCCTTTTTTTTGTTTGTTTATTTTAAAATACTACTTAAAAAGCAGTCTCTTCTGGGAAAAATAAAAATCAAACACAGCAGCAAGAAAAAACTTAAGTACAAACTGCTGGCATACATAATTTGCTAACACTACCACTACCTTTCTGTATATCCAGAGGCTCTGGGAACGTGCATCCTTTGTTTGAAAGAGAGGCACACAAGGAAAAGTCCTGTGTTAAGTTCTTCCTGAATTGAAGGGATAAAACTCATCCATCGAATTTTTATGGAATTTAAAGTCATTCACGCGTTACCCTAGCAAACATGTTACCTCTGTAAATTGAGGGAAAAGAGTTGACATGCTTGCTTGCTTCTTCTGGGACTTCTAGCAAGAGTTGAGTTGTGAAAATGATGGTGATTTGACCCATTTTTTTCCAACTCTAAAGCGATACTTATGAGAGAAGAACAAGTAACGGGTAGGCCTCTTGGAGAAGATAAGACCACCAAGTCCCCCCAAAAAGGTATGTCTCACCCCTAGCCACACTTACTTTTCTTGGATGCAAGGTGCTTCCTTCAGGGCTGGGTCTGCCTAGGGACCAAACGGCACTCGGCACACAGCAGCAGCTCCCTGCCCCACAGCAACACCTCGCTGCAGTAACCGGCACAAAGGCAGACGACGGTCGCTTCACCTCACTTCACCGGGGTGGCCCTGCCTGCGGGGCTGGGACCTGCACGGGAGACAGTCCGAACGAAAGGCACTTGCTCCCCGACTCGCGGCCTCCCTCTCCTCTCCCGGGGCGGCTGGTAAAGACCTGAGAAGACGGCGGGAACGGCGGTGGGGAGGCCTTCGCTGTGAGGAGGCAGGCGCGACGCCCCTAGAAGGAGCGGCTGAGGGAGAASCGCTCGCGCACGGGACCCCAGCGGCTGCCTCCGCGCGCCCCCGCCCCGGGCCCCGCCCCCCGACCTCCCAACATCCGGGTTCCTGTCAGCCGCCGCGGCGACACCGCCCGCTCCGTCTCTCAGGGAKGCGGCGGGGCAGGGAGGAGGCAGCGAAGATGGCGGCGGCGGTGGGGAGAGCCGGTTCCTTCGGCTCCTCTTCGTCTGGGCTCGGTTCGGCTGCCGGTTTTTCATCTCCTTCGTCTGCCGCTACGGCCACGACCAACAACAATGCGGAGCTGCGGGCAGGCGGCGATGAGGACGATGGGCAGAACCTCTGGTAACCGCCCGCCCCGCCCCGCGGCCGGGGACCGGGGCGCGCGCTGGCCGTTACCGCCCTCGCAGCGACTCCTTAGCCTGCGGGGGAGGCGGGGGGGGCTGGCTAATCCCCTCTCCTGAGTCCCTCTCAGTGAGCTAAGGAGGGGGGGGCTCCTCCCCTTGGCGGTGGCAACTCCTGCCCTGTCCCCCGTGCCTTCTCCCCGTAGGAGGTGAGGGTGGGGTGCCGGGAGGAAGCGGGAGCCCCCTCCTAAGCGTTGTCGTCTCTCCGCGCTAGGTCCTGCATCCTCAGCGAGGTGTCCACACGCTCCCGCTCTAAGCTGCCTTCGGGGAAGAACGTCCTCCTGCTGGGTGAGAAAAGCATCCTGATCCCCTTCCCCTCCCTGCCGCACGCAGGCTTGCTCCTTAACCCTCTCTTGGGCGTCTGGAGCCTCTCTTATTTAGTGCCCGGAGGGAGGGAGGGAGCGAGGCGGGGGTTGATGGTGGCAAGGTGCTGGCTTAAGCCTCTCACTTCTTCCCTTGCATGTTTTTGCTTCATTTTGGATATCCAATATCCAGAGATGCTTTAGATATCCCACTCATCGTAGGTACTTCGCCATAATACCCTTACTATCATCCTTCCCCCACCCTAGTTCCTTAGGTAGAGATGGCTTGGAAAGGTGGTGTTTATTGTCTTTCTCTCCCGATGAGTGTTGACTTTGGGGTGTGTGCGGGTCCTTCAACCTTTTCTGAAACCTCCCTCGTCCGTGCAACCAGTGMTGCTTGCTGGTCCTTACAGTGTGTCATACAAACACAAAAATTGCTTCCGTGGCCCGTACGGTATCAATGACGGCAGCTCCCTGTTGGCCGGAGGGCGGGGTAGGCTGTACGGGCGTGTTGGTTGTGTCCTGCCCACATGCACCGAGCTTGTCAGCAGCAATATCATCAGCAAGTTGTGCAGCAGCAGCGGCGGCATCGTTTACTGCTGCTGGCTTTCATTGTGTTCTGTTATCTCCACCCGGTGCATTAGTCCAACCTTGCGTTTGGCAAGGATTAAGAGTTACAGAATGGGACTTTGATAGGGCCATGATGAGAGATCCAGCTATTATTCAGTGTTGAGGGAAAGAAGAAAAATGGTATGTCAAGCAAAATTAAAAACTTCATGGGAGAGGGGGAGAAATGGATGCTTTCAAATGTGTGTGTGTGTGTATAGTATTGCTATTATTATCAGTGGGGKTTTTTTTGGCTGAAAGACTATTAAATGTTATTACCAGTAGACAATTTAATGAATGCAAGTGGATGGATTTGTTAACTAGCTGCTTCTTCCATCTTTTGCCAACCTCCCTGTCCCCAGGAAGACCTGTGTGTTAGTATTTGGAAACGTGGTTAAAATCCAGTAAAGATATTCATGTGGACTCTATGGACATTATGATTCTATGTAGTCTTGTGGTTTGTACCCTTCTTGAGGTTTTTCAAGTTAGGTTTTTTCACCTCCATAATCCTAAAGCAATCACTGTGACCCTTTTCTTCCTGTTTTGATAAGGGGAGTGGTGACTTAAAACTGATTATGAAGGAGAAAACTGCAAGGATGATGGGATGGTCTAGTGAACCTGTTACAAGAGTTACTACCCTTTAATTTGTTACTTTTTATGTTATGTAATTAAGTAGGATATTGAGATTGGAAGTTCTTTTGATCTTAAAGAAAGGAAAGATTTCATAATGATTGACAGCTTTTTATATGATATTTTGAAACTAAATTGGGTGATTGTCTTTGTCAAAGTTGGAAGATTCTTCTTCAAGCTGTGATCCTTCTCAAGAAGATTACACTCTTGTTTTTCCTCTCTTTTCATAGCCAGGCAATCCTTAGTACTCAATAACTGGAGACTGCTTCCTTCATAACTAGAGAGGGTACCACAGAATGTTTCCAAATGCTCGTTTAGTTTGTGATGTTTAATCTGTTGTATAGAAATTTTCTTTTTACCCATTTATGTAGAGCTTTTAGAATGACTTAATGTAACACTTTTTTTTTTTTCTTTTTTGACTGTGCATTTTTTAAAAGATGTGCAGATTTGTAGAAGAAATTCTAGTTCTTCCTTAAGAATTGTGTTTTCTAGAAGGCCATGGTCCAAGGGGGGGAAAAAAAAAAGTTTGCCATGTATTTAGGAAAAAGAGCATCAGATCTGATGACCATGTTCTTTGTGAGAATACCTAATCCATGTATTACACTTTGCTGTTCACTTGCAAGTCATGATGCTGCTCCTGAAGCATACTGGCACAGGAAAAGGAGAGGTCTTATGTATTCTGTGTTGGACAGATTCAGTATGTGAAGTTCTGTCTCTTCAGGTTCTTGAGCTGTGTGTTTGCAATTTCTCTGTTATCTCACATTTCCTCTATTTTTAAGCTTTGTTCCTTTAAATAGTTTTGTACTAGCTTTTGTTGTTAATACAGATCACTTCTTGCCATGACTATTTTCAGTTTCATGATTCTTTGAATACTTTTAAGCAGGAGTTGTAAAGCTGACCAGGGTCTTGATGGTTTTCACTTATTTTGTGGTGGGCAAATATTTGCAGTATAAACAGTTGTATTGGTCAAAACTTCCCAGCTGAAACATGATATATCGTGACAAATGAATGCTTATTTTCAATACAAACTGCATTAAAAAACCAATCCCCTAAGCCTCCAACCCACCCCCTGCTCCCCCCCCAAAAAAGCCCACAGAAAAAACAACCAGAAAACCCCACCACTTAGTGCTCTTTTGTTTGCTAAGACAAGTTTTCTGATTTGCCTACAGCATTTCTGTGTTTCAAACACTGCATATACTTGTATGCCTAGTTGTTCTGGGAACCTGGCTATGTCTGGCATGCTAATTCTGCTATCTCAGTATTTATTTTTAGCTATGTTAACATCTCATTTTTAAGAACCTGGAAAGCAGTTCAGGACATCACAGAATTAACTAGAGGAAACTGGAATGCCAAATGTTAATCTCTAGATATGGCACATAGTTTTGTGAAGTGAAGGTTAATATACAATACTAGTAATTCTCTGCTCAAAATCAGCCAAAAAAATCAATTAACTTAATTTTACTTCTCAAAAATTGTTCACTTACAGACATTTTTCCAATAACTATTTTTTCTGTGAAGACTTTAAACTTTGATTGGCACTGCATGTAGCATAAAAGCATTTTTCTGTTCTTATATGAACCAATAATAAAAATGCAAGCTTTCCTAAGCTTTTCTGTAAGGCAGGTATGCTCTGATTCCTAGGCAGTTCTGTCATAGTGACCATAGCTACCTCATTTAGCAAACTATACCAGCAGAAAACGTAAGATGTCCCTAAGGAAATTGGGTGCTCTCAGTGACATTTCTAGCTACTTTTTGCAGATAGCCAAAGGAGTGTGGTTTTGTTGCTGTTTTTTTTTTTTTTTTCTTTTTTTCTTCTGGTCTCTCTCTTCTGCTCACTTGTGTAATAAAGGTAGCTGATCACAGGAGATGCTTTTTTTGTTGAGTGTGATGAGAAAACTGATGCTTATAACTGGGAGTTCTCTTGTTCATTCCCTTCCTGATATAATTATATCTGAACCAGCAAGTGGAATAGAGGGAGCAGCTAAGAAGTCACCATTGCAGGTTACGGATGGAATCCATAGTGCTGTGGAATGTGTGAAGGCTTGGATTCAGAGACCCAAACTAATCATTTATCCAATAAACTGCAGCATGCATTCAAGCAGTAATGTTCAAAGTCATTCCAGGATGCACGAGAAAACAGGCTCCCAGCTTGCAAGTGAACTGAATATCTGCTTTCTGTCTGGCTTTGTATTTCATACATTTCTCTGTCTCTGAAGCATAGTAGATTCTTTGCCTGCAATTCTAATGATGTCAAACCATCCAGTGACACATGTACACGTGACTCCAAGTGTCTGTATTGCACACTTACACTTTTACTGAATCACTAGCATTTTGGTTTTTGTTATGCATTTTACCCTACTTGATGATAGAGGCTTTGAGTTTAGTGGGCAGTGAGTGTTCAGCTGCCTTGTGTCCACATTTTCTCTTTACCCCAGACATCTCACTTTTCACGGCCAGGCCTGTTTGTTTGAGTCTTTGAGCTCTGCTCCTGTCCAGTGGCTGTCAGGATGCTTGAGAAGAAGTTTCCACAGTCTACAGCTAATTTACAGGTACACTTTTCTGTGTGTACATGTACTGGGAATGGCTGTTATTGTAGAAAATAACAGAGCAGTTTTAGCTTGCTACTTGCTTTTAGTGGACCCATGGAATATAGTGAACTTCAAAATTAAGTTCTGATACAGCAAATTGTCATGAGAGTATAGAAAATCAATATAAAATCTGCTTGCTTAGGTTTGTACTCAACACTATAAAAATTATTTTTCCACTTTATTTTTTTCCTATTCAAATAGCTGAAAGTTTCACTGTGATCATTTTGTCATTACAGCTGATGAAATACTGCTTGTTGATACTGTCCATATTGTTCATCTCAAATGTTTCTTAACTTCTGCAGTACTAGAGAATTAAGTCAGATAGCTCCTTTTCCTCCTCTTCTTGCAACTTCTTTACCTTCTACAGACGATGAAAGCCTTCCAAATGTAGCCAAGTCTTGTTTCAATCAGCAGAGTTATACTTCTAAAGTGTCAATTGTTTTGATGGGGCATTGACCTAGATAAAATTATAATTGCTTGTTTTGTAGCTACATTTTTTTAGAACTAAATAGTACTTTTTTGTAGTGTCCTTCCTGCTATAATACCTTTCCAAAAAGCCAGAATTACATGGATGCTGTGTAGTAAAACTTACTTAGAACAGCACGGGAAGTTCTGAAATTCTTGAATTGCATTTATTTTAATTTGTCTCTGCTTTGCCAGAGGTGCTGCTGATTACTGGATCTATCTCTGAAATAGCTCCGAAGGTGAGGAACAGTGAAAGGAATTGTGCTTCTGTGTCCTCCAGGAAGGTTAGTGGCAGGAGTACCAATAAAGATGTCCCTTTGATAGTAACATGGGATTATTCTATTTTGGTAGTGAACCTGGGTAAAATACACTACATGACTTACTGCTGTGTTAAAGGAGAAGGCTTGCATTAGAGATGTATGCTGTTCATATTCACTATAGAATTCTCTGCAATATTTGGCTTTCTCTGACTGTGGGTTTCTCCAAGCATAAGTAACACTGTTACAGCTGTACCTGTTTCCACAGTCAGGCCATGTATTCTTGTGGTGCAGGACTTGACAAAAGCATGCTGGAACAGTTGTCTACAATCTGCTTTCTATCACATTGTAATGCAGAAGTGCAATTAAGGTGCTCCTCAGAAAAGTTACTTAATTTTTCAGTGCCACAAAGATGCCAAATGAATCATATGTGAAGGGAAAGACTTATCTGGTGGAGTAAAACAACCTTAAAGGAGGAGAATTTCTTTGTCCAATGAGTAAATCATAATTTAGTGGCAAGTTATTTGAAGACTTGATATGACCTACTTATTGTGAACTTCCATGTTGTTTTGAGGGATTCTAGAGAAGGATCTCATCAGCATAATTAATTTTGTTCTTCAGTTGTCTGAAAGCAAACTAAATTTGGCTTACTCTGATTATTTTGGTCTTGTTCTGCAAAAGGCATTCTTCAGTTACTATAGTATGTATAAACAAGTCTCTTTCACTAATATGCAGCCGTGGAAAAGGCAGTTATTAGCTTGTGAAGTATTTTATCTTGAAAATAGCTATAGTACACATGCCCCTGGTTCTAGTAGGAAGAAGACTGTTGTGTCTCCACTCCACTGTATTAGGATTCAGACATTCCACATGGTGTGGAATAGAGATCGCTCTGTGATTCTGGGAAGGCATCGTTGCCCTGTTTGATAACTCAGGTTTGGGTTTGACTTTGTTCTATCATATTTAAGTGAGGTGGGTTTTTTTTGTTAATAAAAATACTCAATATTTTATGTTAGAAATACTAGATGTTGTGAATTGTTCTACCCAGAAGCTGTCTTTTGTTTTGTAAAAAGTATAAAGCTAGTTCACAAAAATATGCCTTTGCGGGGGGGGTGGAAGGGGTTAATTAGGACCATTATCTCTAGTTTTGCTTGGCCTTGTTTGAACATATTTTTTAGAGATGAGTTTTTAATGGATGAAAGCTGAATTTTTTAATGGATGGTTTTAAAAAGCAAACAAAAAAATTCCATCAAGGAACAGCAGGATTATAGATTACACACAATTAAATGCATCCAGGGCTTTTCAAAGAGCTGTTGAAAAAAAATCAGAGCCCCGGTCGGAAGGGGGACAGACCAACAATACTGATGACACAAAAGAAACATTCACCTCTTGCTTCTTTGCCTTGCCCTATTTTAAGCACACTTGATACTTTACAGTGGAGAAACAATTTAAATAAAAAGTCAAAACTCATGTCTGTCCTGGAGATAACACATTGATTGCTCTTCCAGGTGACGTCTGTGAGAAGTAAGAATTGTCTTGTTTTAAGACAAGTGAAAATCTACTTTTGTTGTCATTTTCTAAACTGAAAGAAATGTGGAAATAGCATGAGTAGTAAATATTCTTAATTTTAAAATGTTTAATTGAAAGTTTTGAGAAGTTCTGTAATAGCCTAAGTTCTCTCTAATGTGATATGGTTGAACAGCTTAAGCAGCAGTTCATAGATAAGTGCCTGCATTCACAGAAGGCGATTCATTCACCTCATTGCCCATCCTTCCCATCTATGGGTGACCATTCTGCTAAATTCTGTATTGTAGCAGAACATCTAGTGATACTCCATTTTCTGCTCAGTAAACAAACTTTTTGCCTGGAGTAGTGAGAAGGGAGGAGGCTGGGCAGGGTTTTGTATTATGGCTTCCTATATTTTTGAGGGCAGCAACATGAAGGACCATCAGCAAACTCTGTTTTGTAGACAGAGTAGCACCTTGGACAGAGAAGCTTTGACGAGCACAACCCCAAACTTGAGCTCATCAGAGGAGTGAAGCGTAGCAGTGTGGGGATAAAAATGAAATGGCTTTTGTTTAGTTGAGTATAAGACTTTCCATTTTGTTAACAAGATGGTAAAATACTGTGTGTAAGCAGATTGGTTTGGCTTTGTTTCAACTGCTTCCTAGCCTGACTTTTCTGCAAAATTAAATCTGTTATCCCTCTTTTACTTGTGTTCAGCTTTGGTGTATAGCACTGCTTGCTAGAAGCATCACTTCTGTTTCCTCATTGTAGTATTAACGTGTAAGTGTGGCTTGATGTAATGGAGAATTTTTGTTCTTTAGGATTTGCTCTGGAAAAGGAGGACCTTTTATGTTACTTGCAAAAGAACAATGCAAAATCTTAAATTTGCAATGATCTACTTGATTTTTAGTCTACCTTGCAATTCTATATTGAGAATTGTGTGTCAGAAATGTTTTGCTCTGTGAGCTTACATACGGAAGTCAATTGTTAATTTGATTATCACACAGTTAGAAATAAAGAAGCAGCTAAAGGATTTTCCATCTCAAAATTTTGGAGGGAAGAGGAGGATGATGATGACTCTTTTTGAAGGTGCATGAGGCTCTGTTTTATATATTGCTTCAGTAGCACTTTAAAAAAAAAAAAAAAATCTGTTTCATAATATTAATACGCAATGATGTTTAAGTCTGAGGAATATGAAATTTCCCTTTTGTCTGAAACTAAGCAGCATTACTTTTTCATATACTTTAGGGATATCCAGAGACAACAAAAAAGATAAATGTGCTTAAATGTCTTAGGGTTTGTAATTTCAAATGCCATATAGTGTGTGTGTATATATGTATTGAGAAGTAATTTTTTTAAAAAAGCATATATACTTTTATATATGTCCCTGGTAGTACTTAACGCTAATTACATTACTATGCTGTACTTTATCCATCAAACCTAAAATAGCTAAGAGACTTTAATTTCCTCACAAATATTTCCCCCCCTCCTCTGGTGGAGAGAAGCTTCTATACATACTAAAGGCATTACAATAAAATGTTTGAGTTTTGAGAAGTCTTAAAAGCTAGCATTGTATGCACTTAGAATTAATTTGCTAATGAGATTTGTAATAACTATTCAGGAGTTTTAGATAAGTACTGGTTTAAGATTGATTTGTATTTTTATGTTCTTGCTAAAGAGTAACTACAAAGCAAAATTATACTGCTGCTCTTTCCCAGCATAACTTGATATATTCAAAGTGTGTTGACTTTTCAGGTGTTTTATACTGAAGACTTTAGGTTGGAAAAAATAAATTAATAACAAGGATACAAATACATTTGCAGCTGTCACAATTTTAAAAGGTATATGCAACATACTAAAAATAGAAAGTAGAGGTAGATGGAACCTCAGGTCTTAGCATGTTCTCTTGGCCAAGGCAGTCATCTTTTCCTAACTTTTTATGATGAATTGTGTGGGCAAAAAGGAGGAAGTCCTTATGTCATATACAATGGTCCTGGGTTTACTTTCTGACAGCTTTTTCCATAATATTGACTCTAATTTGGCTTAAATCTCTTGAGAACTCTGGATCTCCTGTGGAATAGGGCACATTCGGCTAGGCAGCTATCTTGCACCCTTGCAAGTGAGTCATCCTATTTGTAGACTACTTGGTTTATGCATTGCTAACTTGTTTTGGACCACTTGTCAGTATTGCTTCTAACCCTTTTCTCCACAGATCTTTTGGTTTCTCTTATACTATCTGCAAACTGTACTATTCTCTTCATTTACCTGAGTAATTAATGAAAGTAGTACCAATCCCTTCAAACTTCACTGAGGCATCATTCTGGCTTTCTAGCGAATGATGAGCACTGCTCTCTGCATGCAGTAACTTGTATGATACAGTTATGTATGTCAGTGATCCACCTACCTGATCTTGGTGTTTTGAAATGGGTGGATATTTGCTAAGGAGAAAGGAGTAGAGAATCTTCCTCACAGAACAGATTAAATTTAAGTAATTCTATGATGGAAGGCTGTCGTGGTTTAACCCCAGTCGGCAACCAAGCACCACACAGCTGCTYGCTCACCCTCCCCCCCCGGTGGGATGGGGGAGAGAATCTGAAGAGCAAAAGTAAGAAAAGTCGTGGGTTGAGATAAGAACAGTTTTTAATAATTGAAATTTTTTTTTTTTTTTTAAATGTAATGAAAAGAAAAACAACGGGGGGGAGGGGGCAAAACCTAGGAAAAACAAGTGATGCAACTGCTTACCACCTGCCAGCTGACACCCAGCCAGTCCCCGAGCAGTGATCACTGCTCCCTGGCCAATTCCCCCCCAGTTTATATACTGAGCATGATGTCATATGGTATGGAATATCCCTTTGGCCGGTTTGGATCAGCTGTGCCTCCTCCCAGCTTCTTGTGCACCTGGCAAAGCATGGGAAGCTGAAAGTCCTTGACTTAGTGTAAGCACTACAACTACTTAGCAACAACTAAAACGTCAGTGTGTTATCAACATTATTCTCATACTAAATCCAAAACACAGCACTATACCACCTACTAGGAAGAAAATTAACTCTATCCCAGCCGAAACCAGGACAAAGGCTGAAATGACACTGCATATGTGTCCAAAGGTACTAATTTTACATGCAATCAACTTGTCTTATGCTGTACTGATAAAATTTCTTTCAGTGTAGGGTCTGAAGATAATTAATGGAAAACTTGAGGAGGGAAAATAAAATTCCAGCTCTTAATTTGCCATAAGATACTAACTTAACAGTCTTGAACTTCAGTTTACTTCAGGCATTTGGAAATACGGGGGTGGGGAGGAAATCAYACAACACACAGCTATGATAAGGGGCTTGTGGGATGTATATTTCAAGTTTGCTTATATTGTTTAGCATGAGCACTTTCAAACAATAAAGTTGCATAGATATTAGCATTTGTATAAGTATGTTTTAGTTTAGACTGCTTAAGTGTATCTTTTGTCACGTTTAGAACTTTTCATAACCACAGATGTTTCTTAGACTTAAGTTGCAGCCACTTTTGTTAAGAACTGGCAGATGTACTTTGTAGAAGATGCTAAACTTTCCCAATGCAAACAAATTGTAATCTTTATTGCCACCTATGTGAAACAAACKAGTATGCAAGAGAACTTGGCTAGAGGTCAGCTGTTCTGAGAAACTAGGAAAGCTGTTAAGTGCAACCCCTCTTTAAAAGGAATAACAAATTTTGTATTGTCTTACCTTTTGAGCCTTCTGCTGGCACAAATTAATTGAAGCTGCCTGTTCAAAAAGGTAAAATAACAGAATGAATCATACAGAAATTGCTGGCAAAAGTAATAACAACTTCAGCAGCATAACATGTCAGTGCAGCAGCTCTTAATAAAGTCTCCCCAGTTATTTGTAGATGACAAATTTAAGAAGCTTGGATAAGTATTTGGGCGAGGGCAGAGGAGGAATTGTAATTCATGTCTGGTGACAAAGCTTGAATTCTTCACTTCTTGGGCAGAATTTTTATTTAAAAGAATATTCTCACAAGAAGAGGAAAAGCTTGGTGTATGAATAGAAAATAGCTGTGCTTTCCAATGTTTATTTAAAATTAGCTATAATTGTTTTCTTAGGTGCATTTTGATTTAATATAGTTAAGGAACTAGCAAACAAACTCTTAAATGTTGAAAAAGTTAAACTTACACAACTTCATTTTTCACTCAACTTCTCTATACTTAACCAGATCTTAAACTTCAGTTCTGGTCTTATTTCTCTCTGTCTCTCTCTCTCTCTTTTTTTTTCTTTTTCTTTTTTTTTTCTTTTTTTAATTTATTAAAAAAAAAAAAAAAAGCCTTTTCATTCCATTGAGTAAAATCCCCTGGGCTACTTAGAGTAAACGGTCTTATGCTTTCTAGTAGCTTCTAGAATATTAGTGAAATCTGAAAATAAAGCTGAACTCTGAATTGAAGACTTCATGCGGTAATCTTGGGAATGATATTTTGGAGTAAATTCAAAATCAGTCTATTAAAGTATGCTTTTTCTGCTCTTTTCTGTGGTTATGTCTGTAGTCTTTTTAATGTAGCCGTAATATTGTCTATAAGATCATGGTCAGTTCCCTTTAGAGGGAGAACTTCATTATGTTTAGCAGTGAAAATTACTGTCCTCGAACTCTTCTCTTTGTTATGTAGTTAAAAGCGAGTGTTTATACTTTCCCTGTATAGGAGAGATTTGGGAAAAAAAATGTTCTAAGAACATAAAACTGATAAGGTACTTCTTAGGAACCTGGCTTTAATCTTAATTTTATAACCTGTGAGTGAGTTCCAAGAATTTTCTAATGTCTAACTGTTATGTGCCCATTGTACTGCCCAATTAGAGTGGCAAAACCCCACTTTGTGTCCAAATTCAGCTTGGTTACTCTTTCAAACTGGAAAATCTGCACGTGGAGTTTTCCAGCTCTGGGACATATGGTTAGAAATAGAAGTTTTTCAAGAAGAGTCTCTGGCGATAGTTGAGGTGTTTACACTGTGCTTATGCTGTTAAGGTTCACTGGTTATCCCAGCTCCCTTTGGAGGGGAGAGACTAGGAGTGCATGGATCTGGATTGCAGGCTTGTCACTGTGTGTGTASCCAAATACACATGTATTGTAAGGCAGTGGGCTTACTGTTTGTCACTTCTTCTTAAGGTTTCTTTAGACCTGTAACAGAGAAAAGATTCAAAGAAACCAACCCGTAAAAGCTAAGGGAACAGATCTGCCTTACTGAGCCTGGCGTTGTGTGCTGTTTCATATGAGAGAGTTCTAAATAGCATTCTTCTGATTGTAAGATGAGCTTACTGTGACTTGAACTCTACTTTAGAAAGACTTTGTTAGCACTTCAGTTGCAGTTGAAAGACTGAAATTTTTTGAGGTGTTTAACTAGTCCTTAAGGTACCTTTTTAAAGATACATATAAGAGCCTATTTCAGATAGGATACTTAGTGGCAAATTGCATTTATCAATAATTAGAAATAAGATTTGAAGCTGTGGCATGCACTTTGAACAGATGGATGAGTTGGGCAAAGTCTGCTATATTTCAAAACTTTAATGAGCTCGGTCACTCTGTTAGTATATGGTTTCCTTCTTGCCCCAGGTGGTTTTTAATACGTAACTGTGATTAAAGATTGAGTGGTATCTAACTTCTGTCTCTCCAGGTGAAGATGGAGCAGGTAAAACTAGCTTAATAGGAAAAATTCAAGGAATAGAGGAATACAAAAAAGGAAGAGGAATGGAGTATTTGTATTTAAATGTGCATGATGAAGATCGAGATGGTAAGTTTGTATTTCTAATAATATCTTAAATCAATTTGAAAGCAATGGTTCAGTAGTGTGATATTTGGAATGACAGTGGGATGTTTTTCTTTCTTTATAATTTGCAGGAGTCCAGCTTAGGCCATGAGTGATTTGTATCATGAGGAAGTTTCTCAGTGTAATTCCTTTAGTAGATACCATGAATGACCGCTTAAGTGGTAGAGAAGGAGAGGAACCAGTCAAAAGAAAAGGCTGAAAAGACCAGGGAAGCAGTCTTAGCTGCAACGTTCTGAATGGATAGTAGGCAAAAGTGCATTCCTCAGGCCTAGAGGAAAAGGTGCCTAGGCTCTTATCTTGCATCTCAATTATTGTAGCAAGTATTTATCTTTTTGAACATACAGAGAAACCTTTGTCTTGGTGGTATCAGAATCTGCAAGACTATATATCATGTACTGATGGGTAGGAAAATGTGCACAATGCTAAAAGAGATTTTAAAAACAAACAAACAACAACAAAAAATCCCAAACCACCAACCCAAAAATTTGAAGGAAGGAGAAAATAAAGTAGAAGCTGTGTTTCAACTGGCTTGAGTTGGCTTATGGCTAGAAGGAAAAAAGATTTTTAAGATCCAGACCCCAAATACCTGCAGTTATGGAATGGATAATTGATGCTTATATATGGGGGAACAAGGGGAGGAGTATGTCCAGGCACTTTAGAGGTAAAATGAATTATCTAGAGGCAATATTTAGAGGGAGTAGGGTACGAATGAAGACATACTGGGAGCTGTGGGGAAAAATGGGAACTCTTGTACGTGCTATAAGAACAAATATAGATAGAAGAGGAATCGGAAGAAGTTGGCCCTTCCTCCCCCCCGCCCCCCCCGAAATCATGGGCTTTCCTGACTTCCATGTCTGGCTATTGGTCTCAAAGATGACTTGACCAGGGTTAAAAGGATTGGGAGTTTGGTCTAAATGTCTTCCTCAGAACTTCTGTAACAAGTAATAAAAACTTGCCTGAAGGCAAAATGTAATTATATTAAGCTATCTAATTCTGAATCACCAGCTCTTCATTTACCACAAAAGTGTCTCTGAATATTGGAGTATGGTGTTTTGGGGGGAAAAAAAAGCAGTGGGGTGGTCTATTTGTATGATGATTGTCCTTTTGCAAATCTGAAGAATAACTTTTTTGCCTGCTAACTCCATCTAAATCATTAAAAACTTGCAGTTCTGCTCCAGTTTTCTGAAGGGCCAAGGTACATTCTGTTCTTTAAGAGTTACATAGGCATATCACATTGGAGTTTTGAAGGGGAGATGGCAGTCCTTGAGAGCTGAGCAGACCAAGGGCTGAGAAGGGATGGCTGAATTCACCCAGTTCCCCCCTTCTAAATTGCATCTTGAAGAAAACGTTTTCCCTCTCTAAAATGGTGAAGGTTAATTTTGGAAATGTTGAGTGCTATCTCTGGATTCTCACTTTCAGGTAATGTATTTAAGATCTCAGTTATCAGCCATTAAGCATCAGGGTTTGGAAGAGGAGGGGGGGGTCTCCACAAGCTGCAGTTTGCTGTGTTGTTATGTATGTTCAATTGACTGATGAAACATGTCATCTGCTTTCTTCCTTGTATTTTACATATCTAAAGAATATTTAATAGCCATTACGTAGTGGACTTCTTCAAGTAAGTCTCATAAAATGTTTTTCCTTTTTTTGTAGACCAAACAAGATGTAATGTATGGATTTTGGATGGTGACCTGTATCACAAAGGTCTTCTTAAATTTGCGATGGAGGCAAGCTCTCTAAAGGACACTCTAATTATGTTGGTAGTAGACATGTCTAGGCCTTGGACTGCACTGGATTCTTTACAAAAATGGGCAAGTGTTGTAAGAGAACATATTGACAAGTTAAAAATTCCTCCTGAAGAAATAAAAGAAATGGAACAAAAGTGTGAGTATTCTGCAAATACGTAGGAATCCATTTAAATCAAATATGCTTAATGCTTTCTGCACCATTTAATCTCTCCATTGCAGTCTTTTTCATTCTTTGGAAATGTTACTTAAAATTAGGAGTTATCAAGCAAGTCAAGCTTCAGATAAGTCTCAAGTTCAATACTAGTATTTCTTTCTAACAGAAGTACCTTAATTGGGGGGGGCTTTCAGAATGAACACAGCTGGGTTGAATTTACAATCTTGCTTCTTACAGATTTTTCTAGGTAAGATTCTCCAAGCGAAAAAACTTCTTAGCTTTCAATTTTTTTTTTTTTATTTATTTATTTTAAAGGCAAATCACTGCATCAGCTTCTTAGCTGTTCCTGTAATTAGTCGGTCTAGAGAATTTGGGACCTGTTCCCAGCCTACCAAAAGTGTAAATGTTCAAAGGATTCATGACAGCACGGTAATGTCTGGGCCCTTTCTACTTGAAGAGTTTTATCATAATTATTATTGACACTAATGCAGCTATATGTTTGTTTTGGCATGGATATGATATAGCTCTGTCAGTGTCTTGTCTTTTTAGTTTTAAACATGCAGAACACAAAGGTTTTGCAGGATTCCTTAAATTACCTGACTGAACTCACTAACATCATAGCTCTGTATTACTTTTGGGTAGCCACTGTATTTCTCTTGGGGTACTAAAACATGAGTCTTTCCCGTTCTTCTCTCAGTGAATTACTACAAGGAAGAGCATTTGAGAAAGCTGTGTGTTAAGATCAAATAGCATGATTAAACTTTGTTTATAAGTCTTTGTTTATAAGTTGCTCTCTGGAACTGGTACGTTCTTAAGCAACTGACTGCCAGAATGCTGAATAGCTTTTTCAGAAATGCAGGTTGTAGCTGTGCTGTGATAAAGTAGCCCATAAGGTGATGGTTGTAGATACTCTGGAAGGGGGGCGGGGGGTGGTGTTAGTTGTTTTGTTCATTCTTTTAAGAATATCGTATCTTCCACAACAAGAACTTCTTTAGGAGGGAGGAGCTGAGCTCTTTTAGGTGTGGGGTTTGGTTTGGTTTGGTTTCCGGGGGGGGGGGGGAGAGTAGTGTGTGTGTGTATTAAACACACACACACACACCCCCAAACAGTTTCAGGATAGGATTTTACTGGATGAAAGTAGTAAGGACACAATATCTCTGTTCTCAAAAATGTGTAGGCTGATAGTTTTGCTTCTTTACTGAGTGAACAGAATAGTGAAACTCTCAAAAATCCAGAAAATTTAAGTGATGAAGTGACTCAAGAAAAGCAGTTACTCCTAAAAAGTTTTGCCTGCTGTCTTGTTCTTTTATCATCTGGTCTAATTCTTAATAGATATTGATGGTCTGCGTGTTGGGTATAATAGAAGCCATATCTGGACACAATCCAGATATGACTGGAAGCCATTTTTGTTTTGAACCTCCTGTGATGTGGCTTCATGCATTGCTAGGTGGGCTGCAGCTTGACACTGCCAGGAGGAGGGAGGAATCTTGCTTGCCTAACTTTTGGCTACATGTTCCTACTTTATTCTTGTGTCAGGCTCAGTGCTCCTGAGAGGCTMCTGCAAGCTGATTTAAGTTGCTAAGAGGACTGAAATCTACTGAGGGTTTGTGTGTGTAGTTTTCTGGAGGTGCACTGCTGTGTTTGTCTTCCAGTTCCAGCAACTTAACCCCACTCAAAGACAGACCCTGTGAGGACCAAAACTGGTATGGGAAGGCATTAGGGGATACATAGCAGCTGTGTGTGAAGGGCTGGAATAACCCTTCCTGTTACTGAATTCAGCTGTGCCTAATGAAGCTTTGTGGCCTGGTCATTTTAATTGTGTCTCCAAGGAAGACCTGAGATTGTATTCCACAGTCTTTGAGCTGTGATATACTACATCAGTCCTCCTTTTTACTGTTTTCTGTACGTGTATAAAGATTAGTATGTCACGATCATATAATGGGAATTTTAGGAATCCACTGGAGGACTTCGAGCACTGGAGTAGTGTGATTTTTATTTTAGCATGCAATTATCCCAGAACAGACAGGATGCTGTGTAGGAAAGATTCCCTTGAGTGGCTGGCATAGCTTGGTGAGAACTCTGGGAGGCTCTCAGAAGCTCTCGGACCAGACAAAAGTAGCAGCATTCCCGGAATAAGAGCCCGAGTTGAGTGTTCAAGTAGAGATGATAATCTGTGCAGGTGCTTTTTGTTATTGTGAACTCCAAGATCTGTAGAAAAGTTGAATAAACTTGGCCTAATACATCCTTTTCTCTAGGGTGTTGAAATAAGTCTTGCTCTGTTAATTCAACTCATGCTTTTCTAGGTATGAACTCAGAGGGTTTCAATCAGTTTAGTGAAGGTAGCAGTGGATTAACATAAATCAGGACAAAGCAGTGAGAATGTACTGGAGTAGTTAGCTGCTCATGTGCATGATGCAGCTGAATTGTCTTGCTGCCTGATTTTTTTGGCTGAATCAGGATGTGCCACTCATGGAAAARTAATCAGTGGTGGGGTTTGGTAGAATCCTGTTTCTGCTGTGTGAAACAGGACATGTGATGTGAAAGGTACAGACATTTTATGCCTAATATTGCATCCCTGACTGTAGGAATAGTAAGTGACCATGTAATTAGAGGCTTGGGTGTATGCATCGGAACCTGACGAGAGTTACACTTGTAACTTTATCTTTTTTCTAATTCTTGTTATATTCTGACTTACTACTTTAAAATTTAGCAAGGAGGGTATCTGATCTATTGTAAAAGCATACCAAATATTTAGTATGCTATTAACTAATTATAAAGCTTGTTAATAACTAATGTTTGTGTATTCTTTTTGCTTATTACTACTGTAGATTCACTGTACAGAGAGAGAGAAGTGTGAACAAAGGGTTTTTAGGTAAAACCTGGTGTACGGTAGCAGCTAAGCAATATGTATAAGGCTTAATTCTGTTTATTCTAGCAAACTGTTCCATTAATTTTGCCAAGAAGAATGCAAGGAAACTTATGTCCTTTAGGAAATGTACCAAGCAATAATAGTTAATAGTAACTGTTTAGTAGTTCCACAATGACAAAATAAAAATGGGTTAATGCTGTCCCTGTGGACAGTTTCATCTGATCATGTTCTGTCTGTGCTGATAAAGCAGATCTCAAACTTACTAGTTCTCTCTTGTGCTGCACAGAGCAAACAGAGAGTCATCACTTGGTGCATGCTCAATTTTTTCAACATAAAGAAGCAGCAGTACTATACAATCAACAGTGCTAGAGATCAATGGCAGTGGAAATCATTGTTGAAATAATAAAGTAGCTGATCTTTTAATATAACTTTTTTTACTTTCAGTGGTAAGAGACTTCCAGGAATATATAGAACCAGGCGAGGATTTTCCAGCTTCTCCACAGAGAAGAAATACTTCATTACAGGAAGACAAAGATGACAGTGTGATTTTACCCCTGGGTGCAGATACACTAACATGTAACTTAGGCATTCCAGTAGTAGTAGTTTGTACAAAGGTTTGTTTCACATTTTAGGTTTTTTGTATATTTTTTTTTTTTTTTTTTTTTTTTAAGCAACTCTGTCAATTGTGGATTTGGGGTGGGAAGCACATGATTCTTAAGTCATTCTGAATACCTTGGATAAGAATTCTTTAAAAATGTTTAATGTTGAAGCTTGGTTATTTTCTAGAAGCCCTGATTGCATGTAATCTGGGAGTAGTTTTTCTTTTAGTTATACCAGTTTTCAAGGAATTAAGGAATACCTCAGACCTGGTTTTGTTCATAGAAGTAAGCTAGTYAGTAAGCAATTAGAATTCCCCTTGATCTCCACAGTCCTCCTTATTCTGCAAATAGTGTTTTGGTAGGGTTTGGGGTTTTTTTAATATTTCTGATCTTTTTATGAAGATGGATGTATTTGAGGGTTCTAGTTAGTAAACTGCTGCTCTATTAATATTCCTCAGTTCTTAGGGTGTTTCTGTGATCTGCTTTGGTTTCTGTTAGATATGTAACCGTGTTCTTAGTTTAAAGAAAAAATGGTGCGGTTCTCTTGTGGCTGTTTTTGGTTTTGGTTTTTTGAGGGTTCCCCCCACCCCGGCTCTTCAGTTCTCATTGGCATTAAGCATACTGCATCCGCAGCCTCTGCTGGCCCACAGTAAAAGAATAAACCTTTTGATGCATATGCTGTTCCTTCACTGGAAGGCTAACCCTCTCATTTGAAAAGCACCTTTATTCTCACCTGCTAGCTCTCTGTTACTCTTCTCCCCCCTGCCCCCCCCCCCTTTTTTTTTCCTGCTTCCACATTTCTTGCTTTTGCCTCCCTTTGTAAAGGGCTAGTTAGTAACTGGATAAAAAAACACTATGTCGTGTAATACCACAGTGTGTTTTAAAACAAAACAAAAAAACAAAACAACAACAACAAAAAACATTGTGTAGAAAATGGCGGTGTCATTCAGTGGGTCAGTCTTCAAAAGAGAGTTTGAGTTATTGAATTGGAGGGGGTAGGGGGAGTGAATGAAAAATGGCAATCAGTTTAACTCCCAAGTTAATGCTGACCACAATACATGCACACCAAGTTATATATTATTTTAAAAAAAAAAAATTTGTTCAATTATGCTTCTAAACTATCTCAGCGGGTTTCTGTTTTTCTCTGCACCACCCACCCCACTCCATCCCTCTTGCCCAGTTGTGAACTGGACGTGTAGCAGCACTGCTATTTCAACAGACAACTGAAAATGGCATATTAATTTTATGTTTATCTTGACAGTGTGATGCCATCAGTGTTCTGGAAAAAGAGCATGACTACAGAGATGAACACTTCGACTTCATTCAGTCACATATCAGACGGTTTTGCTTACAATGTATCCTTTAACACATCATAAATATGATAATGACTCAATTAAATCTTTGCATTAATTATGACCAGCTTAAAAGAATATTTGCATCTGTACCAAACTAGTATGGAACTCTTTTACTGTAGCCAGCAGTCTGCTTCAGCTACCCCCTAAGACAATGTTGAGTTAAACTTTTCTGGGTTTGTTTGTTTGTTTCAGAGCTGCAAGAGTGTAGCATGTCCCCTTACCATGAATTTCTTTACTTGCTTTTGTTTCCGTATTTAGGAGTCAGTTTGCAAATCGGCACATCTTGGCTGACAAGATCCCTAAAATAATAACAAGTAATTCATTTAAGTATGATCTTGCTTCAGATGCACATAAGGCACGTTATTCTTTTTGACCCAAATATGCAGTCTCTTCAGTGTTCAGTAATTCCACAGGATGAGGTGATGAGGGAAGGAAAGAAGTGTGAATTGCTGTAGGAAAGATCCACTGGCTTCTCTTGTGTTGGTACAGAGACAATGCACATAAGCTGTCGCTGTGCTATTATTATTTTTAAACTTCACTTTTTTTAGAAGAAGTGTATAAAACAGTGTTTAGTGTTGTTTAGTCAGCTAGACATGCTGAGATCTAGATTTCAGATGCCAGTAATATGCCTACATTGTGTCGTCATCATTTGTGCTGTGGTAAAGGGAAGTTTAAATGCTATTGGAGAGACAGCAGTTAACAGATGCAAAAATTAGTTCAAGAACCTGAGACCTCAGTTGAGCACAGATGGCACTTCCTTCAAAAGGCTCCCAAGACCTGATTTTTCAAAATGAAATTACGGGTAATTGTAACAAATCTTGTGGATGGAGGAAGAATACGAAAGATTAGTAGGAATTAGTCTCTGTGATTGTATATGCCATGTACAACTTGGAATTCTATTCTAAACTTCACTGAATGGGAATCGGATCCAATTATATAACTTTTTCTAGAATTTGAATTGCATGCATGTAGAAATAAATTAGGGGTGTTGGCATTTTTATAGTCCAAAAGTAAAAATTACTCAAACTTCCCTGGCTGCTCTTAATAATCCTGTGCATAAACTGTGTTAATTTGATACTGAACCATGCTGGAATACTAAGCACTCTCTTGGTCTTTTAGTAGCTGATACAGCACAACTCGTTTGCCTTCATTTAGTTCGAAAGCAGATCACTGTGTAACGTAAGAACTTGCTCCCCTAATTTAAAAACACAGGTGGGGAAGTGAAAAGTCTTTGGCATTTTTGAAGCTGCTAGTGTTAATGCTGTAGTGTCTGTGTTGCAGGATGTCGTAATGACAAGATATAAGGATATGGCATGAAAATTTTTGTTCACTAAAAGCAGAGGACAGTTTTGAAGGCATCATAGTGAAACCATTGGTATTGTGGGCTTCAAAAGCGAGAAGAGCCTGTACTTTACTCTAAAAGCAATAGCTGAGTTGGCCTAAAACAAATGCAGAAAGAAAGATTTAAATTGCTAAATAGCTTATTTCAAAAACTAAGTGTTGGAAGTTGTTTGACCTACTTAATTTTGTATTCCCCCTCTAAATTCTACAAAGTAAACTAACAAAAAAGGGTCACTTTAGTATCTCTTACTAACCACTAAACTGAGTTTTCTTTAACAAGTTTATCCAGATGGGGCAGCGCTTATTTACACTTCAGTGAAGGAGAACAAAAACATTGATTTAGTGTATAAATATATAGTCCAGAAGTTGTATGGATTTCCTTTCAATGTTCCAGCTGTTGTTGTGGAAAAAGATGCAGTATTTATGTAAGTTATCTGCATTATTATGTCTGTATGACTACAAAATGTATTTGTGCAAGACTGTAAAACAGCATTTAGAGCCTTTTTTGTTTATGCTTTTTAAAGTTCCATTTAACATTTTCATGAGTTGGAGTTTGAGTGCCAGTGGATTGAGATTACAAATACTCGCTGCCCCAAAAAGAAATGTTAAACCCAGAGATTTTGCTCGTCTCTGTTATGGTGAACCAATCTCTAACTAGTTGTACTAGTCAAGAACTAGCTTGCACAGCAGAATAGGAGCTATGACAACTTCCCTGACTTTCAGTTCTGTGAAGTTCAGGATTGCATACAAGAATAACCTGAATTAACAATAGAATTTAAAGCCAAATAATCCTTTATCTAGTCCTGCAGGTTGGGATAATGACAAGAAGATAGGAATATTGCACGAGAACTTTCAGACACTAAAAGCAGAAGACAGTTTTGAAGATATCATAACAAAACCACCAGTCAGAAAGGTAAATTGAGAAGTTTTGGCATTCAACTTCTTATCTATTTATTTACCTGTCAGTTTTTTGACTGTTTCTCTTTCTTTAGGACTTTGCTTCCAGTTTATCATAAGAGTGTGATAAACCGTGTGATTTTTTTTTTTCCTTATTTTGTTTTTTTATTTTGTTCTTAAAGTTGTTCTTTAGTTATCAAAAAATCATTACATATTTTTGTTCTGTATAGCTCTTCTCCAGCTTACACTGGTTTTTTTTCTACCGCTGTTACATTGTTCAAGACTACAAATATACTTGTTTTGCTTTTAATACATATTTGGTATTGAAAAGTCTAAGTGTCATTTAACTTGGTCAGGTTGAGTTAGTATTTTTTAAGAACACTCCATTTTGCTCTGAGTTGCTCATAACTTCATAATGCTTTCTGTTTCTATTGGAGTATTTAAAATAAGAAAGCTTGAGACAGTGTAAAATCAAAAATAAACATGTGAAAACGGGTTCTACATATATTCAGTATATTTTCTTTCTCACACTATTTAACAAAAGGCTTTGACAGAACTACCTGAAAAAATATGTGGAACTGTTGAACAAAATGCCAGCAGCAGTGGGCCCCATGCGTACAGAAGTTATTGAAGGCAAATATTTCTATGGCTTTTTCTAACAAAGCTAAGAATTTGGGACTGATCATATTTCCAAGTGTGAATTATTTTAGCTGAGAAAATTAATACTATATCCTTTCTGCAATCTTTAGGGAAAAAATCAAGACATATATAGTAGTATGTTAAATTATAAGTGCCCAAGGAAAATATAACYGAGCAATTTTTTTTGCATGCTTATAAACTTGAGGCCTGGATTATAAGCTTCGATATTTGCCATGCTTGTTTTGGCAAAGTTTTTGTGGTGAGCTTATTTGGAGGGAGAGTGCTTGTGATTTGATGCATAGACCTGGGATCTAAGATGTCTCTGTCCAGTTCATCTACAAGTCTGATGCAATGCAGGTGCAGAGTCACTTTTGCCATAGTTATCTATAAAATAATACCAAGGTTGGGCCTCGATAAGTTAACAGAGACATGAGCAAGCTGCGAAGTGTGTGCGTCTGTGAACGTTTCTTACAGATCCTGAGACCTATTTCACTTCTAATTAATTTAGCTTAAATGGAATCATGAGGTAGCGGTCTTAAATATAGAAAATGTGGTCTGCAGTCAACATACTGCACATTTACTTCATTGTTGAATGCCTTGGTCATATTCAYGGGGAAGTATAAAAGGAAATACATTTCTTTCTTTTAGTCAAAATCATGTTAATGTTTTTGTATTGCAGTTTGTTCACGAAAAAGAAATTGTAGCAGAAGATGACCAAGTATTTCTTATGAAGCAGCAGGTAATTTTCTGTCTAAAAAACAAGCAGCCAGTGTTTCATTTAACAACATTCTCAATACAAATTTGGGTTTGTATTCTTAGTTACTGTAATATCTAAGACTACATGGGTTTGTTTGTTTTTTGCAGTCACAGTTGGCGAAACAACCACCTACTGCTGCAGGAAGGCCAGTGGTTAGTAATAAAAATTTTAAATATAATCACATGAAAATGATTTACTTTCATATATTTAAAGGGTTGCTTGTTTTAATTGCACTACCAAATATTCTTTGATCTAAATTTTTTTTTTAAACTACATAGTGTCTAAAGCCTACATCATATACTGCTCTAAAATTATGACACTTCTTCACAGCTAATCATGACAACTTGTATTGACAGCAAGGGCTAAATGTTACAGCTTTACTTTTCATATGTTAGAATGCATTTAAGCAGTTAGTTGAGTCCCCTTTCTGTCCCAAGAGTGTGCCAGGGAGCAAACTATGTTGGCTGAATTGCCTTAGTGAATTTTACATCCTAAATTTGGCACTAAGACTCTGGCATAAAATTAGGCTCAAATGAAAACTACAACATCATCTACATTTAAAATGCAAATAAAATAACTAAAAGGTAACAGAAGTTTAATGGGGAGCATGTGATCTTATAAAGGCAGTTTTACCTTTTTAGATGAGCTGCAGTTTTGCAGAAACATGACTTGTTATCCTTGAAGTAATGAATAATGTTTTTTCTCCTGAGCTGCATTTAGTCCCTTCCACAGTACTGGTGGTACGTGGTGTCTTTCAGTTTTCATTATGGTCAGGGGCACTACTGAGTAACAGATGGATTTTAAAGTTTCTCATTGACATAAAATGAAAGTCTTCACTACTGCTTTTGTTGCACTAAAGTTAGTAAGAATGCTATACAAGTATAGAAAAAACTTGTACACAATCATCAAAATCTAATCCTGTGCCATTTCAGTTGCATGGGATACTACATTATTTAAAAAAAAAAAAAAAAAAAAAAAAAAAAANGTACTCTGACACTGCATGATTTAATTCTGTAGAAGATTGACTAGTTTGGCTTTGGAATTTTTTTTTTTTTTTTTTTTTGCATAGGATGCCTCTCCAAGAGTTCCTGGAGGATCCCCTAGGACACCAAATAGATCCGTAACATCAAACGTTGCCAGTGTTACACCTATCCCCACTGGGTCAAAAAAAATTGATCCCAATATGAAAGGTACCTTTTCTTACGAGGGCACAAATACAGTTGGGGAAGTAAAATAGCTGCTTTGCCTGCTTTCTTTAATAGGCTTATTTAGACTGACTAACACACAAAATCAGTATTTACTTAGAAAATCTGTTTGTTTTGGTTTTGTGTTGTGGTTTTTTTTCCCTCCCTCCGCTTGTAGCTGGAGCTACTAGTGAAGGAGTCCTGGCTAACTTCTTCAATAGTCTCCTGAGCAAGAAAACTGGTTCCCCTGGTGGCCCTGGTGGTGTTGGTGGCAGTCCAGGAGGAGGTGGCACTGGAGGTGCTGGCAGCAACTTACCACCATCGGCAAAAAAGTCAGGTATGATTAATGATAAAAGATCAACTCAATCTGAATTGTGAGTGGGGGATCATTGCTATTAGTATAGTTCATCAGAAGTATGAACACTTACTGAATGTTTTATTGGATGTGGGTTTTGCTTTTGTATTCACAGCAGTTTAGTATTACCTTTTTATGGCTCTGAGAGGATCAAAGAAAAACTTTTCATGTAGCTGTTTAAGCATGAATTGTGTCCACATGACTTCTTCATTTTTCCTTTATTCTCCACCATCCCAATAAATGGGTTATGCTATAAGCCATTTTTAATATTATTCAGATATATTGGGCCTTAATTTCAGGTTGATTTTTTTTTTTTTTTTAACAATACTGTCAGTGTTAAAATAACGTCAAATTTTCTTTTGCTAGTGATCTAGCTCTGATGTGATGAAGGTTTTGGTTGATTGAGTTTGGTGACAGCCTATAAAACTACTTATGTATTTTCTGTTGATAGCTTTTTTTTTTTTTAATATGATGTGATTAATAATTAGTATTCATCTAAAAATGTCTGATAGTGACTGCTCTAAATCTAGATGCAAGACTACTCTGGTGCTTCTTGCTATTCCAGATTAAAATGTTTCTGTATTAATTAAGAACATACCTATACAGACATCTTCCCTCCCCCCTTCCCCAGAGGTTAGTAATGCTGTGCTTAAGTGAGAATGCTGGTGTTTCATTGTACTAGACATTAGTGTTTACATTTATATAGTAAGAGAAAAAACACCTCCTTTCCCACTAACATTTTGTGTAGACTGACCCTGAAATTTTTTTTACATGTGTGCACTTCCCTTTTTTAAATGCAAAGCTCAGTTGGCTGAGCAAAGTTTATGAGTACTTCCTAATCTGCTGCAGGCAAAGTCAGCAGTGCCAGTCTGAACAGTATATAGAGATTGTTCAAACAAATGCAGCTGACGCAATATGAGATGCAGAGAGCACCCACTGAAAAATCCCGTGGGGAGTGGCTGCCAGTGGGTTTGGGTGACGCCAGACAGACGGAGGCAGTGCTCCAGAAAAATGGTGTGTCCAAGGCTGTGGCAGAAACTTCAAGAAACAGAATTAAACTACTAAGAAGAAAAAATGTTCTCAGAAACTTCCTACTATGCAACAAATGAAGGGTTAGGGTGTAGCCAGTTTAACATGGCAAAGGACTAGGTTTTCAAGGAGTTACCGTAAATAAAAATGTTTGGCTTAGATGTGGCCTCTTCACCTTCCTCAGTATTTCCTGTCTTGTGTTTAGTGTTATCTGTAACGCTCGCTTTTCAAATCTGAAAATTGGCTATTAAGACAGTAGCTTGGGATCTGAGAATTAGTTTTCCCCACAGCAGCTACGGGAAGTTCCTCTTCTCATTAGCTGCAATATTAGCTGCTTTGATTTGGATACGGTAGTAGTTTGCTTGAAATTATTTGAAGAGCAGCACAGTACATCTGGCAAAAATTAGCTTTGCAGATAGTTCCTGTTAATTTGCATCTTCAGAAAGGATGCTGGGACATGGCTAAAACTACATGTATGTCAGAATTTTCCTTTACAGCCTGAGATACTACACACACTTGTCATGGCATTAGACTCTAATGTTCTGCACTGCCTTTTCCCATATTAAGAGTTAAGAGTAAAAAGATGGGGAAAAATTGGTGTGTTTTAAGCTTGGATCAGGTCTAAATGTGACTGCACAAATGTTTGGGCCATTCCAAGTTAGGGAGGAGGTAAGCGGCTGAGGAGAGAAAGGGATTTGCCATCCACAGGTCTGCATGCACCCATCAGCAGTGGTGTTGGGTTTATGCTGACCAAGTATGTAGAACTGACTTCACTGGTCTGTGGTGAAATCCCTGACTTACATTCAGAATTATTTAAAATACATATGATGCAGAAAATTGTGTAGAAGTATTCATAACTGCTATCCTTAACAGACTTTTCTGTATTTTGTATCTTATATTAACTCCTCATATACTGACAATTAATAGACAGTTATGGAAGTTTCTTCGAGAAATTGGAAATAGTGAAGGATGTGACTTTCTCTCTACTGTTTCCTTTCTGTTTCTTTTGGCTTTTGGCCTTATGCCTTTACTCTGCACTCAGTGTGCAGTAACAATTTTTAGGATTTGTCTGATGCAAAAACTATGTTTTTCTGGGTTTTGCTTTTTTGTTCAGCTTGACAGGTGTTTCTTGAAAATTAAAGATACTATAAGCTTTCCCAAAACTGTTTCATAAACATGTCTGAATGATATGCATTTCTTCCTTAGGTCAGAAGCCGGTTTTAACAGATGTTCAGGCAGAATTGGACAGAATTTCACGAAAACCTGAAATGGTCTCTCCTACAACACCTACATCTCCCACAGAAGGTGAAGCATCTTGAAGACACCAAATAAAACCAATTGTTCAGTTTTCTGGGATAATTCAAACTTGCCTCTGCCTCTTCCTTCAGTGACTGGAACTAAAGAACTGAAGTATCTTTCAGAACACAAACAGTTGATGTCTGTCTGTCTTTCATATGTGTTGCCCAACTTTACAAAAGGGAGCTGTACAGATGGAAAACGGTTATCACATCATGTAGAAGTACTGTTCACAGTGCAAGAATAGTAAATTGATTTTTTTCTGGGTTTTGTTGAAAAGTCAGTGTAATTCTGTAAAATTGCAAGTACGTCCACTTAAGTGATAGGGGTTGCTTAGAGCAGGAAACACACCACAGGCACTTAATTTATATTGATTTCCCAACCTGTTAAGCAAGTTTAATACCACCTTAATAGATTAACCTCTAAAGGAGAGAACTACTACTAGTTTTTGGAAGAGAAAATCCATTGCACAAAACCGTAACAACAACCTCCAATTACACTTGAACACTTCATTTGGAGTATGGTTAAAAAAATCTCCTCTGAGACTTACACTGCATTCAAAAACCCATGCAAAAATTCATTCCAGATACAAGACTAAATTAGTGGCCAGGTTTTTTTGTTTTTTGTTTTTTGTTTTTGTTTTTTTTTATCTTTGATTAATTTCAGACACTGAATAAAAGATGTATAAAGAAAAAGCAGAGGTTAAATGTACAGATTATCAGTATCCAGATTTGTCTATATATATATGGCTCAGCCTTAACGTCCCCTATGTTTCCCACTAGTTACGGTTTAAAATTGGTCATCAAAACTGTAATCAGTTAATAAAGTATTCTCTGCATTCGAATTTAAATAACTTCCATTGAAGCCATGGTGTTCTTGTTTGTTTACAGTTAAATCTAGCATCTTAAAACGTGCTTTTATATTTTACCTCAGCGAATAATATCGCTGGTAGATATCTAAACTTCCTTAAAACATTGTTTCTGGAAGGAAGTGGATAAGTCTGCAGTGTTTGTTCCTAGGAGTAAAACTAGCTTATCCAACTTGGGTGGTTTTTGCTGTAATGTGTTTTAAAGGCACACTAGTTATGCTAAGGATCCTGCTGATGACTCCAGTATATTGTCTAAGAAGTAGTTGACCGAGGTTAGGACTTCACTTAAGCTTTCAGTACACAAATGCTGAGCATCCCTTTACTGTTTTGTTTCAAGTTTGTGGTTGCTTTCTACTGCTAGCCACAGAATAGTAAGCATAAAAAGTATATCCTGATCAAATGATTGCCAAGAGACTTCTTTAATGAGTTCAGGTTTTTCAGTTTTTTAAATCAACAAGTCTCATTTTAATTTCTCTGACTACTTAGAAAACTTCTGAAACACTGAAGAAGAGGGGGTAAATCCTCTTTATTTTGAACATGGTGGTACTCTCTCCTCCAGTTCCTGAATTCTGTAGTGGTTCTAGTGAATTACCTCCGTATCTTCAAAATACCTAAATTTACTTCAGAACAACATACGTTTTATTGCACGTTGAACTCCCTAAAGTTAAGCATACTTGTTAAAATTGACTCAGAATATTGAATTGTGGACTGACAAGTTTCAGTAGAGATTCTTAACTATGGATAAATTTGTTCAAACTGGAGTCCTTAAAATTTTGCTTATGGCAGTGATTCAGTAAAGGTGGCACATGGGGAAATGCATGACCTGCTGATGAACAACTGTATGGAATAAATTATGTCTTGAAAAAAAATTAAGCTGCCAATCATGGATGCATGGCATGCATGAGTATCAGAACAGTCCTCTAGATTCTGTATGTAAACTTGCAACGAATTTGAAATGTGCTTGAGAGAATGGGTCCTGCTCATATCATCACCAGTACGCTTCCTCATACAGCTGCAGTGGTATGTGTTGGTAGGGTGAAACTTCAGATTTTAGGGCAACATCTTAAACTAGTTGGTACTGTCCAGGTTTTTGAAAGAAAACGTTAGCTCCTACAATCTTTAATTTAGCTCATTTGAGCATCTGTCAAAGCACAACACCCTTTCCAAAGCTGGAAAACTAGACGTGTAATATATTAAGAGCTATTGCACTAGATGCCCTTTTTTTGTGGAGGCTGGGACAGGGGAAAACCTTACTAATGACTCATTATAATTTCACTTCTTAAAACAAAGTTGGCAAAATGTCACTTCTGCATATTTAAAGCTTCTAAATGTATTTCTTCCCTAAACCCTGATAGCTCTTTGGTTTTGGTTGGTTGGTTTTTTGGGTTTGTTTTGGTTTTTAAAATTATTATTTACAGAAAGGCTGTCTCCCTCCCCTGCCTTTTCATTCTACAAGACTAAAGTAGCCTGCTTCCCTCCTTAAAGTTCAAATTCTCTTAACGCTGCTGTCACTGTCTTTCTACAGCCTGCTCATGCTGTTTGGGGAAAAAAAGACTTTAAGGTATCTTTACCACAAAAGGAAAACATCTGAGAACGTGTTTCTGTGTAACCTGATGGCTTTGGCTTCTTGTTTCCCTCTGATGAGACCAAGGCTACTGGGCTGGTTGCTTTGTCCTCTTGAGTTGCAATTCCCCCGACTACTGCTTTGATGAGAGTAGACAATTAGGGTGAGATTTACCAGAACTATCATGCAAAATGAGCCTCTGTGACAGAAGGCCCTTTTCACAAAAGGTAGTGCCAGTGAATCCTTCTCCCTGTTCTCCTTCCTCCACCATCAAGTCGGGCACCAAAACTAAGAAAGAAATACATTGGGTAAAACAATGAAGCTAATTTGGCAACGATACTTCTGCATAATCCTTTATTGTGCTTTCATGCCCTAAGCTGTAGATGGGTTAGGTTTGTGATGACCCCAATTTTAAAAAGAATAACAGCATGAATAACTTTTAATTTTCCTTCTAATCACTTTGGTGTGCCTTTTGGTACAAAGTTTCAGTCTAGCACACAAGATGCAGAAAGCAGAGAGGTAATACAAGAACTATAGGGGATGATTTTTGATAAAGAACAATCAATACTTTTTAAATGCTTTGCAGTATATGAATATTGCAAAAACACTACAAAGTAAATAAACCAAATAAAGTCCTTTAGACTTTCAGGGCTGGTTCTGTATAGACAAGGACCTGATTAGCTTCAAACTAAACGGTTTCAGGGGAATTTTACAAATCTCCTCTCCTTCCTTCTCTCTGCCATGTTCCTACATCAGTTCTTTGAGTATACTAGTTGTAATAAAACTGTTCTGCAGATTTTAAGCTTGAAAATTTTGAGTAAATGGCCACTTTATTTCCAGACAGTTCATATTTTTCAGCTGAAAATGGCAGTCTCTGAAATGTGCATGTGACTTTTAGGTTATATGGATTAGCTACCATACTATACTAACCTTAGATTTCTAGTGATGCATCTGAAATGCAAGTACCGGTCTGTTGGGCTGCAGTCTCTCCTTGGGGAGCAAACTTAATTTGCAGTAGGACACCTGCAGCTGCAGAACCGTTGCCTATCGCATACCTCACAGCTTTATGCTTCTCTGTGCCATGCAGACGCATGCAGAAAACCACTGACAAGAGTTGGCCTAACCCTGCATTTGGGAAATGTGGAGAGTTGAGGGTTTTTTCCTCCTGTCCATAAGGGATACTCAGAAATAGCTGTTAAAAATGCTAATTCTTCAGCAATTTAAAAATCACATTCTACCATGTTAGTATGGTGATCGGGGTTTGTTAAGTTCAGTTGCAATACTGAGCCCAAAAATAGAGCCTCAAGAGCTGAAGAAGCTTCAGCAGATGCAACACGTTCAAGACTTTTCTGAGTTCTTTGTCGCAGTACTTGGAATATTCCATTTGCTGGCTACTCATCCTGTATTTACTTCATGTAATACACGGGGCTAGAGTCATGAACAAAAGCTGTTGAGGTGCCCATGTGGGAACACCCGAACTGAGACCAGGGAGAGAGCCATGCCTCTGACTGGCTGACTTCAGTGGAGCTCCCCAAATTGTGCAGTAGCAATAAACCTCACCGCCCTTCAAATAAACCCACTCTGGCTCCTTCAGTGGTTTGGGCTTTTAAGCTGCTTTCCCATTCCTCTACTTCCTTCTCCCTCACCATCCAAGAAGAAAAGCAAAAAACCCCCAACTGCATTTATGAACATGAGAAAAGCAGAATATTCGTTGTGAGGTCAGTGAAGCCCTGCTGCCAATTCGAGTGTGAGGGACTTACGCTTTAGCATCATAATGTTACACAGCACAAAGCTGGTGCCAAAGAGCCACCAGGGCGTCACTTTATGAAAACAGTGATGCAGCCCTGGCCTGTATCCACCTTATTCCAGTGGCTGATATTTACTCAACTGTTTCAAGGAGCTCCAGTCTCACTTTTTTGTACATTGTTTCAACATCAGTGGCAAGGAGTGGTAACCGTCATACAGCTATACTGTATACACTGTAATCTCCACTAATGAGGTGGCTTTCTCAACTTAATTGGTATTGCTTTTTGGTCACTATGGTGGGTATCTTTGGAGAAGATGCAATGAGGGAGAAAATGAGGTCACTCATCACTAATCTGCTTCCACCAATCTCCCACTCTCTCCCTGGCTGACTGGAGATGTTACTGTAGCTCAGGATCTAACTCCAGGGCTGCTTCTCTGCCACCATGTCCTGCCTTTAGCTCTGGTTCTGCCATTCCGGCAGAGGCCGTGGCGGGGGGGGCAAGAAAGACTTCTCTTCTTGGAAAACTCTGTCAGGTGTAGCACATAAACAGCAGGAAATTAATAGATGTACATCTGGAATGGGATTTCCATTATATCACAGCCAGCTAATTACAGTTATTTGCATTAAACAGGCTTGTTATTTATCGTAACTTGTTTTGATTTGCATTGCCTCTTTAAAGGACAGATACTGTACTTGCAAGAGAGTTCTAATGAAAAGGGTGAAGAACACCTGCCGTTTGTGTGAAGAGCAGCATTTGTACGTTTTAACATAATGCTTGAAGTATTTTTAAGCTATCAGGTCCTATGTTGTTATCCAGTTTTCATTCCTTTTCTGTCACATGATCTTACAGTTCCTGTAGCTTTGCTGTTGTTTTGCTTTTCCTGCACCTCCTTATAAATAAATAAATAAAGTGGCCTAAATAAGTTAGGCTTTAAATGGCAAGCTAGCCTGTATAATTCATGCATCACTGATAGGTATTTCCTGGAAAAGGTCTGGACAGGAAAAACAACTCTTAAAGACAACAGTAATTAGAAAAAGGTTGCCATATATTTTATCTTTTGTACGCTTGTCTTGTGTTTCTGTGACTCCTTGAAAAGCAGTCTCTCCTCAAGACAGTTGTCTTCAATACTAACATCTGTGTTCATAATCTAACAATGCTGCATTAAGACATTGGTAAAGATTGGTAAAGGGAACAACTACAAAATAGCCTTAGATGCTACCGAACACCTTAAAAGAACTGACAATTGCTTCTATCTCCATTAAGTCCTGTCTCCTTCAGACCACAGCATAGCCTAGTCATACACTTTGTGGCTCTGGAGTTATTCAGCCAGTTTTGAGATATTATCAAGGAAGAAAACAAAACAAAAAGGGAATTTCCTTCAGAAAAGAGATGCCATCCTCTGTAATGTAAACTTATTTATAATGTACTACTGTAAAAAAAAGGTAATGAAGGCACTGGGGACTCGTCAGTGGTAAGAGTAAATGTTACTGACTGCACCTACCTGCTCAGTCCTGCAGTCTGGGATGCTGCCAGCAGAGCTATGTTAGACTCATCCCAACCCCAGGCAGAAGCTAGGGCACACCCATGGTGGCACCTAACTTACTTTAGCAGAAACTCCCATGCCTTGGGAATTACAGGACTTGCCCTACTCATTTGCATCACAAGCCAATTCCTGCAGCCGAACATTGTTTACGGCACAGACAAGTCTGCACCATCCTGCCTGGGGACCCCGCGTGTTCCCCTGGCTTGTGTTGTCTTACCAGGAAAGGTCACGCGTACAGCCTGCTGGTATGCGTTCAGCACGGAGCGTGGCCCAACTGCTTTTATCTGGCCCATACTACTCCATCTGTCCAGTTAACGGTGGCCCTTGGCGGAGTTAAAAATAGCACCTACCTCATGGGTCACTGTAGAACACATCTTTCCATGTCACTGTGCGGTTCTGAAAGAGAGGCAGTGTCTGAACAGCCTGCTCTGTTCCCTAAGCACATATAGAGCTAAGGTTAAGAAAGCAAATCACCATCTTTTCTATCAGCAGATTGTATTTGACTGAATTTAAGTAAATGAATTGTATCTGAACTTGACTATGAAGGACCGTAATAGTTCTGTGGATAATACATTAATAATATAAAAGTGAATGTAACACACCTTTGCTTACAATGGGCTCGATCTACTCTTACGTAGGCACCAAAAACTGTAGCTTCTTTTAAAAGTTGATCTGGGCAAAGGGATGGAAGTATGTTAGCAGAGACTCAGGGATACCAGTGTTTTCTCTCACTGACAAGGAACGTAAGCAGGGAAAGCTTTGGCTTAAAAAACCCTTCTGATGTTGTAATCTCGTGTGACAATAGGAAAGTAAGTAATCTCGTAAACTCTTCTTAATAAGCACCCCTTACAAAACTGAGAACAGCCCCGGGCCTGAGTCGACCCCTGCGCGACCGCCCCTTGGCACTGCCCCCGCGGCCCCCAGCCCCGCGCTGCCTGCCGTCCCGCTCCGCCGCCCTCAGCAGCCGCGCCCGCTCGCCGCCGGGGGGAGCGATGGCGCTCGCTGCAGGAAACGCCTTTGTCCCGCCGGGGCCTAGGCGGGCCGCCGCCGCCTTCCCCTGCCCTGCCCCTGCCTTCCTCTTCTCCTTCCCCGCCCCTCCGCTTTCGCTTTCCCCCAGCTGGCAGCCGGCGGCGGCGCGGCCATGGAGAACGGCGACGTCTACAACGAGACCACCGAGCCGCAGGCCAAGCCGCCCCGCCGCCCCTTCGGCTGCACCCTGCGGCACCTGTGGGGATGGCGGCTGCCGATCAAAGTGCTCCAAGCGGTGAGTCCCCTCCTCTTCCCTCCTCTCCTCTTCCCTCCTCTCCTCTCCTCAGCCCGGCGGGGAGCGGCGGGCGCGGCCGGCGGGGCGGGGAGCGGGGCCAAGGCGGCCGTTGCCGCCCGCCGGCGGGCGGTTGCTGACTGACTGACTGACTGACTGACGGTCGGACCGTCCGCCCGCCTCCACAGGCAGCGGCCGTATCCCCTCCACCCCCGTGGCCGGGGACGTGCCGGGCCTTGCGCGGAGCGAGCACCCCCTGGCAGAATGGCTGCCTGGAGCCGGGGCGAGAGGCCGAAAGTCTCACCGAGGCGGCCGCGCCCGGCTTCGGCGGCGGGGCGGGGGTGAGCGGCGGGCGCCGCGCCGCGCCGCCGGCTGGGCCCGCTCGCGCCGTGTCAGCGACCGCTGCCCGCGTGCTTTACAGGCGTCCCTGCTTGCCACAAGTGCAGCTTCGGTATAGAAGTGAGCGTGTTACCATGACCTCCGGCTTTAGGACAATCCCCCGCCGCTTAAAAATTAAACTCTTCACTGGCAAAGCGCAGGCGGGGGGAGATGGCCGTACACGGGCTTCAGGGGAGTTACATCTGTCGGTCAGGAAGGGGCTCGCTCCAGCAGAAAGCCTGACTTCAGACGTAGCAGAGGCACAGCCCGCCTTTGCTGTTGGTCACTAAAGCTGCGCAGACTTGTAACTCAGATGGAAAGCAGACATGGTGTCTTATAATAGCGTCGGCTCTACAGGTTCAGATTATTTGATGGTGGGGAAGTAACAGGCTTGTTCCTTTTTCGTGTTCTAGCTACAGTAGCAGGTGCTGACATCTGATGGTTGCATGCATTGTGCAACCAAGGTTCGGTGCTGCAGCCGGCATGGTTCAGCAGCCTGCTGTCGTTACAGTTTAAAATCAGAGGGAAACTTAAGTATTTCCTTCTGAGGGCCACGTTGGATGAAAACGGGAGGTAGAAAGAAGCCTTTGGTTGAACCTCAGGGTAGGGCAGTAGAACTGGGAAGGGCTTGCTGGGTCATCAGATCCGGACCTCCCTCTCCTGCCGCCCCTGCAGCCCGTTTGTAAGCTTATCACGCTGTGCTGTCCGTGCTCATTTCTCCCATGACTCATGGTAGAAAATTGCACCAGAAACGTGCAGTGTTGATGGTGGCCTATTGTATGAGACGTCGCAGTGCATCACTTTGTGTTGGGCAGTCCTGTGCCTACCAGGAAATAAAGGCTTGTATTCTGCTTGCTTTTTGTTACGTGGAATGTTATTCCTGAATGCACTCAGCAGTTGGGCGCCTGATTCAGACTCCTGTTTGTTCTGCGCTCGGCCATGGGCTCTTCCGAAACGTGCCATTGTGACTGTGCTGCTAAGGACGCGAGGAGCATCATTCTTAAGTACTGGCAGGGAGGTAGTGAAACCAACAGTGGGAAAGGGCAGCTGACTGTAAATGTGTGTCAGGGTACATTTTCCAGCCCACAAAGTGGCTTTTTAGTCAGATGTCTCATGCTCACGGGAATTGTAGGTGATTTCCAACCCTTTCTCATTACTTCAACATTGCAGAAAAGAGGACATTTGGTTTTCAAACTTTGTCTCACACACAGTTAAAAAAACCTTCAACCGTAAACATAAGATTTTTTAGTGCTGGTAAAGGTAACGGTAACACTGCCAAAAATAATGTTTTCTAAGAGTGTTTAAAAAAATCACACCCAAGAGTGCTTTAAATAAATAAATCTAATAGGACATAAGCTTTTGCTTCATCTACTGGAGATTAATAAAGTAAGATCTGCTGGCTGTTGCTCCCAGACAAGCAGATCATTTATATAAGTAGGTTCAGTGACTAAAATAAACTATCACATATGCACATTTACTGGTGTACCAAAGTCTTAAACTGTTTACCTGAACAGAGGCATTATTTAAAAAGCTTTGTAGGTAGGAAAAAGGAAAATTACGATTATCCTAAACAAGATGGATAGCTGCTTGATATGCTCCTAAAGAATTAGCAGTTTATGGCCTGTACCTGTCCTTCAACAAGAGGAAAAAGAAAACGGAATTATAGTCATTCACCCTCCTAATTTCCAACAGTTTCTTCCCCTCTTTTTGTTTCCCTTTACCAAAATGCACAGATCTTGGAGTTCTTGGTCCAAACACTTTAAACAAGCCCCAGAAATTACTGAAGGTGGAAGGCTCAGTATCTCTAGTAAGAGAAATGTTCCTGTTTTGGGAAAGTGTTGATTTTTGGAAATGCCAGTGATGGTGATGGTCATTAACATCTATTAGCCTTGTGTTACAATAGTGATTGTGAGTTGTTACTGGGATTACGCACTGATAATCACTCGTGTGGACTGCTAAACAGGGTATTGCACTCAGAAAATCAGCTGTCTGTTACAGAAGGGATCAAGTATTTTACAAAATACTGTGAAATCACCTGCAGAAAACTGGTTTCTAGACCTTAGAAATGCTTTTCTTCTGATTACAATGTATGCCATTATTAATCTTAGCCTGCCTTAGTAAAGCTTTTTGGGCAAATGAAATAAGGAAAATGTAACTGCCAAAAAGATGCTGGGAGGCATGCTTATTGCAGGGTTTTCTAGATTTTTGTTATTTTTTATTTTTTTATATAGGTGGAATGTTTTTGTTAGTCCATCACTGGTTCAAATTCTGCACAAAGGTAAATGGCACAGTCAATATTGTGCCAAGATTGAGGTAGAAACCAATTCTTATCTAAAGCAGAAATACTTGTCATCAACTATTGTTTGACTTTAACAAAAATGCCCTAACTGGAAAGGAAAATTGTAATTCAGTCTTAAACATCTGCTCTTTTTCTGAGCCGTTCACTTCCTATAGCAGCCCTGATTGTGGAGACTTACAGAATTAATATGTGCACCTATCTGAACTAGACGGTTTTGTACTGGGAATACCACTGCTGAGCATTTTCATGGGCCTGTTGGAAAGTTCATTGATCTGCTTTATTTTCGTAGCATTCTTTTGTAGCCTTTCACATATTAAATCTAGAAACTTGACACTTGTGTAGAAACTTCCAACAGTAATGTCCGTATCAATTAGTAACTTCTCGCTGGTAAGGGACAGATGAAGATGTTTAATGTCTGGTGTACATATGGACAGATAGGACTAATAATTTAAAAAAAAAAAAAAAAAAGTTAAAAACTGCATCTCCAGCGATGCTTTTCCCTTGACAGCACACAGGAAAGCAAGCAGTGCATGCGTATGGCGAGGTGTGGATTTTCCTGCAGGAACCAGCGAGCCTGGTGCCAGCCTATCTGTGTCCCCATGCACCTCTCTGCAGCCCGTGCATGCTCTCAGCCGTGCCCTGGCCTACCTGCTGGGTAACCTCTGCCTCCCCACCAACACTGGCACTGCATCTGCAGCTGTGCAGGGCTCTGGGCGAGAGGGAAGGAGGGTGGCAGTGGCTGCCTGCTCTTGTCTTCAGGTCTTACCCTGGGCTTCAGGGTGAAAGAAAATCTGCCTGGAAGGTTTAGCTCTCAAGAAAATGAGGAACTACTGAGCTGCCCCTTTCCACTTGTTATTGACGGCTCAAACAAAAGCAGTAGTGATATTCTGGACATCGGCTGCTAGGGATTCTCCATGAGATCGGTGTGGAGGAGGCAGATATAAAAACAGAACAGAAGGAGCTTTGGCTGCTTCATGTAAGCCTGTCCAGGTCTGCACTCATCCCAGGACTAACGCTGACGGACAAAGGTGGATCTCTGGCAGAACAGTTCTTGGGAAACTGAATGAAATGTGGAATCTCCTGGCTTGTTTAAAGTGGCTCATGTATTTATACTGTATCTAATAGTGGGATGTTACTAAAATGCAGATGAATAATAGAGACGACAATCTTCTGGCTAATAGTAGAAAAAACGTCTTGCTATGTTATATAGCTGCAACTATATAAACTGAAGTTAGGAACTACTTTTTTAGTGGTATTTAAAACTATTCTTTTTTTCTAGTAGGACAAGAGAGTAATCCCTTTTGTTTCTCATAGTGATACCAAGAAGCAAGTTAAGAAACCCAAGCAGAACTCTCTGGCAGCTTATAAAAGTGCTGCTGATACACTACTTTGATTAACGTTCTTCAAACCAAAGCTTTTTTTAATGATGTACTTTATTTTGTTTTTCAGTTTATTAATAAAAAATTGAATATTGACTTGGACAAGTCCCACATAGGACTCCACTTGGTAAATCTCATTTATTTGACACTGAACTCTTTGAGTGGGATTTTTTTCTACTTGTTTGTACATCAGTGGAGAGGGTTTTTTCAGTTACTTAGATCGTATTATGGTTATTTGGGCTTATAAATTCTTTTAAGGGCAGGTTAATTTCCTTTCTCTTCTGTTTTATCCCAGGTGAAAGTGATGGCATTCAGTTTTCAGTGCTGATAAAAAGAGCTAGAACTATACATGAAAACGTATCTCACACTTTAGCTGACCTTGTGAAAAATGTGAAATTGAAAGTCATAGGATGCAGCTGTAAGCAAATCTTTTGAAATGCAAAAAAAAACCTTAAAAATTGGAAATTCAGAGTTCAAAACATTCCTTGGACAGCCATTGCAGTCACTGTTTTAGGTGTGTGGGCTGCTGAGAAGTTTGCCTTGCCAGCCGCTGCGGGAGAGAAGGGAAGTATGTGGAGGCCTGATAGTAATACTGCAGTTTCCCAGCTCGGGTTCTTTCCCTTTTTGAGATCCTGTTTACTTTATATGATTGCAGGATATTCAAAACACGATGCTTTGAAGTGCCCTTCTGAGGTCTGGCATAGCAGGGGGAATTTACAGTTCCCACATGCTAAATTGCTGTTCTTATTTTTACTGTCAGAAAACCGAAACCGAAGCCTGGTGGTTGTTTTCCAAGAATAAGGTACAGATGAAGCATCTGCAGTTGCTAATAACTGGAAAATAACAATTCTGAATTTTTTTTTTTTTTTTTTTTTAAAGAAGAACTGTCAACCTCGTTATTGCCCATATACTCTTATTAAAAATAGGGTCATCATCCTTATATCAGTCTGAATTTTATGACCAAGTCTGATTTCTACTAATGGCTTTGTTTTAATTTGGTGAACTCCTTACTACAAGGATCTGTAATCCTGTGTCAACTTATGGGATGAAGGAAACTAGCAAGAAGTGGCCAAAATGAGAGAACATTTAAATATAGCAATATTCTGTCTTGTACAATAAAACTGTAGAAAATCCAGCAGCAGATGTATGGTGACTGGAATCAGGAATTAACAGGAATTAACTCATGTTCTTTTCTCAAAACATACTGCAGCAGGAAGGTGAACATAATCTTCTGCATAGATTAAACACTGTCCAACATAACTTAAACATAGTTTAAAGTTTTGGTTCCAACAAGTACAGCTGAGCTTCTGTCCTTACTGGGTCATAAGCACATGAGCTATTAGCTACATGCACTTTCTCTGAAGTTTATCAAGGAAGGCAACATCGGCTGTAAACTTCCAGGGAGGTAGCTGACCGTGTCAATGCCATCCGCTTTCCCCCTCCGTCCTGAACCCAAATGCATTTAAAATTAAGTGCAGTTGTAAGTAGTAAGCAATAGCATTTTTGCTCGTTCCTGAGCGGGATGTGTGCTCGCCATGCTGCGCTGCCTGCCTTGCCTGCTTCCAACTGGCAATTGCACAAAACCACAAATCAGGAATCTTGATTGCCTAAGCAAGAAGCCTGTATTTGGTGGTGTGTGCTCAGCTTACCTGAGTGTAGTTTATTGACCAACTTTAACACCAAGTGTAAACTGTGTCACTATATAATTATTTCTGCCTGTAAGAAAATAGTGTAGAATTTTACTGGGTTCGTTGTAGATTGAGGATTTTCCATACAGCTTTATTAATGTTCATATCAGAGATGTCTATTTGCTGAAGATATTAGAGACTTGATACAACTCAAGCATGTTATTTGTTTGCAGATGCTCTCTCTTCTGGCTGTTATTTGTGAAGAAATTGTGGAGGATTGTATCAAGTGTGGCGGACTTTACTTCTTTGAATTCACAAGCTGCAGTGCCTTTCTTTTGAGCCTCCTGATCCTGTGTGTGTATTGCACTGATGTATATGAAACATTTGGGGAAGATAACGTACAGAAAGTGGTAAGGAATTTTTTTTTTAAAAACAAACCATTTCTTGTAAGTGCTTAAAGACCACTGTGGAGTGAAAAGGCTATGCAGAATGAATCTCCTTTTCTTCTCTATTTAAAGGGTAGATTAAAGTAGCTTACAGTTAAAAAATCTACTTTGAGAATCCCTTTTATATTGACAACTTTTCCAAAATTGTCATGTTGGATTGCAGGATTTTAGGACTTGTATGAAAGTCTTTCACACAGACTAATACTACTGCGTAGTCATCGCCTATATGTACATATACGGAACACAGTTTACTGCCAGCATGATACTTGTAACTTGCCTGTTTACCCTATCTATTTTCCTACTGGGTGTAGCCTACCTCATTTTTGGTAATAAATCATACTTGTTACAGTTTATGCKTTTATATTTCAGAAGATAAAGCAGTGGCACAAAGTTGCTCTGTAAAGTCAGTAGGAATATTACAGTGTCTTATGAGCGTCCCTTCCTATTTGTCTTCAGAGCAAACAGTAGGTTTTTTTTACATGAAGGTACAGATAAGGGAGTGTAGTAAAAGATCTGAATGAGCACATTTACTTAGAGGTTTCTGGTTACCTAGATGTTTTACATAGGGAATAATGCTAGCATGCTTGACCTGAGCCTGAATTTGATTGTGAAAGAAGTTAGATGAAATGAATTAAATACTTAAAAGAAGACAAAAACAGGGGAATATGTAATGCAGACTCTTCTAATTAGTTGATAATGTTGAATGTTGTTTGGAATATAGCTGTAAAATATATTTTCTGAAGCTCCCATTAGCATCAAAGTTTCAAAGCATAAATTCACTGGCAGATTAACACAGCTGCTGTTATGATGCTTGTTCTTTTTCAGGTAGTATATCTACAACTCTGTAACATTCATTTTTTTATATTTGCAGAATTTTTGGACCACGTCAGCCGTAGGTGTCTGTTTTCTGTTAGCGTCAATAGTGCTTGCTGCAACCAGCTCTGGGTCCGCTTTTGAAAAAGCTGCATGTGTAAGTCTTAAAATTGCATAATTTACTTTGTATTTATCTTGTATGTTAATTTCTCCACCCTCTAAACCTCACTCAATTTGCAGGGAAGAAACTGGGCAGGGAACAGAATTCAGTGCATTGCGATGTTTCAGGAGGAATTAGCTGTTTCAGACCTTCCAGAAACTTACCATAGGAAATCCAAAGAGCAGGCATTCCTCAGGATCACTGGAAAGCTCTGCATGCACTTGCAGCTCCCCAGCGTTTGTGGCTTGCTTCTGGGTTCCTCAGACTTCACTGCCTTGGCTCCGTATTATTCCCTGTCATCTCTCACTGTTTCGACRTTGCCCTCTCTCACAGATTCCCCAGTTCTCTGATACTCTCTCTCTGAAATACCTACTTTTTTCCTCAATTGTCCTTTCATAATGCCACCCCCTCACGAAGTCAGCAAGAAACCATGTCTTTTGCCAGGTGTTATAAAGCATATGTGGAGAATGCCAACTTGCAAAGGCTGCAATAAAAGCAGCAGTTTCCTCAGTGACAGAAATAGTTAGAAGAGCAACAGGGCATGCATCTCCCGGGGAACACTGAAGAGGCTCAGGGCAAGGCACTGAAGAGGCTTTGGGATGCTGTGGATGTCATAATTCCTCACTCATTTGGCACTTCTTTTGGATAACCTTGGAATTGTGAATATGTGAGTTTAAAAGATCAAATTTTGATTTTATTCTTGAATGAGAAAAAATTAGTTAGAAAAGAAAGTAAAATAATTCTGTTCCACAGGCAGCATGAGCTATTAGAGATACACACTTTTGTATAGTCATCTTCTGTGATGTTGATATATTCAAACCTAATGGTTTAAGTATAAAGTCTTTCAGGTTTTTCTTCTGGAGTTGGAAAAAAACCCCACCTATTGTGATTTAAGACTTACTAGTGTCAAATTGCTTTGGGCCAAACCAGTTGTGTAAAATTTAGGTAAAAGTTAGAATAATGCAAATGCATGTTTCCTTGTTTGATAGAAGCTGATAAAAACAACCTTCTCCTTATCACTATCTTGCCATGACTAATAATGAAATGTCGTTAACAAAATGTCATTTCATCCCCCCTTGCTGACCCTGTAAGGACTTGCTTAGGCTCTGCAGATCTTATCTCCCTTTGCCTTCCATGTGTTACTCTTCTTCACTTAGTCCCTTTAATCAGCAGCCATCTCTTGGATAAATATTCTGCTATACCACCAATGCCATGCTTCTTTAATAACTAATTTTTGCAATAGAATGAATATACTTTTACTATTAAGGGCTGTTTAGAACATATTGTACGGTTCACACTTGACTAAGAGAATGAGAACTGTAAAAATGTTTGCATTAAATGTGCTAGAATTATGATTTCTGATCTGTTTCTAATTTAAATGGAACCACTGATTTAAGGAGGACTGGAAACTTAATATATAAGCGTTATTAACATATGTAAATAGTCCAGCAAATCTCTCCAAACAATGTTAGAATATTCTTAATGTTTGTATATTTTAAAATCATATATTCCTTTCACTTTCACAGGCGCTTGGATTTCTTGCAAGTGGTGCATTTTTAGCTGAAATTATTATAGAGCGTTTTCACAGTCAGAAACAAAACGTCGATGGACACTCTGAAAATCCTGGCAACACTCAGAGTGCCACAGAAAATCAGCCACTGAATAAATAAAGCTAACTTTTGGGAATTATTTCTTTTTTTTTTGAATGGAGCAAACTAAAATGAACTTTCAGTGCACTGTAGGTAACAACTTCTGTCTCTTCCTTCTAATCAATTTTGTACACGTTGCTCATCACAAATTTTTACAGATCCTTAGGTCAAGTAACGGCATCTTGGGCATCATGTTCTAAGGTAACTGTCCTGCCTAATAACTGGTCCTGCCACCTGTCCAGGTGACATACACTAAAAAACCTTGTGTCTAAATAGAATAACTTAAGGACAACAGTGTGCTGATTTGATTTTGACAGAGATGACTAATAAAGGTTAATGTGCGATGCATAAATTCTGAGCTATACCCTAAAGATAATTTTCTGTATAAATGGACCGGATACTTCTGTTATGAGTCGTAAATTAGTACAGCAGAATTCATTTTTGTACTTACTGGTCAAACTGTGAATGTAAAAGGGATACCTAATTGGAGCCTTCTAGAAATGCTTATCCTTATGTAAGCGGTTTTATTTTGTTTTTACTATTCACATGTCTCAGTTCTTCTGTGGAGATCAGTTTAATGGAATAGCGAGTGTAGGGGTTTTATGGGGAGGGGGGTAATGTAATGGTAAATTAAGGAGACAGTTTTGCACCCCGTGATTGTCAAGGTTTGGACTTGTATGCCAGAATCTTCTTACAGGTTATTTTGAAAGCTATAAAAGTTGCAGGAAGAAACTTGAAAAGCCAGCCGTGAGAGGAAAAAGGTGAAGAATAAATATTTTCACAAAGTAACCCAAAAAGTAGCAATCTGAACATCAATGGGAAAAGCATTACAGCAGATTGGTACTATCCTGGTGAATATTACTTGCAAAGTTAATACCATGTGCAGCTTGTTTATGCATAGTTAATGGTAAGTTTTGCCAGAATGGTTATGGATCCCACCATTTTCTTTGTTTATAAATATGGCACTAGCTTGACACTTCTTGCTACTGACTAGGTCAGTTGGTAAACAGGTAAATAAGCACTTGTACCCTTGATTTGTCGTAGAAGCGACAGGCTGTAGGACTGCAAGAAACACTACTGATGCAACGTGTATCGGACAAGTGACAGACATATCAGACCAGCTGTTGATGGCTGTAAAAGAAGTGAAGTGGTGAAAAGGTGTTTTTCAGATGTCTGAGGTAGAAGCAGGACTGCTAGACCTCACTTAAGAGGAAAGCCTTCAGAAGTAGGGCAAATTGCTGTAAGCCAGGAGATGTTCCAAAATACCAAAGCAAACGAGAAAAAGCTGATTATGCAAAAACAATTCTTGTTTGAGTGCTCGTGACATTTGCCGTGTCTTCCAGGCATTAACTCCATTTCATCAACACCCTAGTCTGACAAATTTTTAGTCCTGTAACCTGTTGTGGCAGCATTGAGACTAAGCCCTCCAGAAATTGGCTAAGCAAGCTGTATTTGGAAAAGGATGAGGAAGCTGTTGTAAGACAGAGCGCTGTAAAAGGTGAAAGTTTTTTTCCCGTGCTGCCACTTTCTGATGAATGTGAGTTTGTGATGTTCTCTCTCTAAGCTCTGAGACTTAAGCCTAACACTACACTTTGCTTGGAGGATGTAAAATTTTGACAGGTGGTGCGAAGCATCAAGTTTAAGCTGTAGCTTGGTTTTAGAGCCATGCATAAAATACATGCTTTCTTTCATAGAATTTCCTGCTTTGTGAAGAAGAAATGCTCTTTGGACTGGCTTTTTTTTCTTGTATTTATTAGTGCCCATTTGCACTAAAACCTGATCTCAGTCTAGGTGTACAGAGCTTGCTGTAGCTGTCTCTGAGAACTGGTAGATTAGAGATGCTTTGTTTACAAGCAGTGTTACTGGTGATATGAAACTTGCCTTAATGAGAAATATCTCTGCTATGATTTGCAGTGTCTTACTCTGGGGATTGTGTCCATATCTATGATTAACATTCTAAGAGAGTTTTTTGGTTTTTTATTGCCCTGGATTCTACTGAATTTGTTTTCACATCAAAATGTCTGTAGTCTCTAAATCTTGATCTATAATTAAAAGCTGTAAATATAGTGTAAGAGTAACAACACTCTGCTGCTGATCTTTATTAAGCAATGCAGCACCATGATGGGACTTTTATCTTGAGGTAATTTTTCTTGTAATTTTTCTCAGCTTGAAAATAYGTGAAGAGAGTTCTGGGTTTTGGTTGCTTTTTCTATAGACTTTTCCCCACCTAAGTGCTTTGTTATTGGTGTCCATTCCTGAATTGGAGATAGTGGTACTGAAAAGGATCTGTAAAGTCATCTCTCTGCCTTGGCCTTCCTATCTATGATATCTACTGCTGATACTTCACAGAGAAACTGAGATACAGAGCAAGTTATTTTTATGAAAAAGTGCCACAAGGAGTTGGTGTCAGAAGAACAACTGAGCTCTGACTGAGATCTCCTAACTCCCATGATCTGACTATTAGGCCTTTGAAACAAATACTGCCAACCTTTGCAGAATGGTTTGATGTATTCTCCTACTACATACATGCTGGCATCCCTGGTGTGTTTTGGGTTGTTAGAGTGCGGGGGTTTTGGCATGTTTTTCATTTTCATTTTAGCTGTTCAAAGTAGATAGTTTATACCCATTCTCTCACCAACCGACTGATCCATGTATAGATTTGAGGATCAGATTCCATCTCTGACTCTAAGGGACACCAGCGTTGCCATCAGCTAATGAAAACGACAAATGGTAGTCTTCGGGAAACTGGTTAGTTGTTTTCCCATATGTCACAGGAGCTTACTAATAGGAAGAGTCCTGCTGTTCTTTACAACAATACATACTGCACCATTCCAGGCACTGTTTAGCTGGTATTAACCGGTCACATAGTAGTTAAATACTACAAGCAGACAAGTCACGTATTGGTTATAGGTTTAAGGCAATTGCTAAATTGTTGCTTCCAAACCAGTTGTTGGCTAACAAACCAGTTTCTGCATGGTGGTACTATTAATCCTAAGCTTATGAGGTGTTCTTTTTGTTCTGTTTTAAAATAGTTGACGAGCAGGTTTGCTAGTGTGTACACTTCTCTGCTTCTGCGAGGTTGTTTCCTTAACTGCTTTATCAGCTTCCCAAGATAAAGGGGCAGGTGTGTGTCCCTCCTAGCTCCTCTGCCCTCACAGAGGGCAATGGCTGAGCAGACTGGTCTCCTGTAGTCTTGACATGCCCCCTTTGATGCTTCTGGTGTTAGATCCAGGCTTTGAGTGTCTATCTTTTAATTAGACTGATCCCAGAGAGTGGCGTTGGAGCTGGATTAAACATCTGGTTTTGCAGGAGCTCTGCACATGTGGCTGGCTCCCGTGCTCTGTCAGCAAAGCGGTCTGCTTGTTTCCCAGCCTACTTTTGATGAAATCAGCCTACTTTATTTAAACCAGCTATTTAAATTGCTTCCATTAAGCATGGCTGATTTTGACTTCAGTGGATTAGGGACTGTTCAGGAGAATGGTGGGAGCTCTGGTAGAAGTGCTGTTACAAGCAACTGTCTTAAATTTCTTCTTCTGTTTGCAAAGTAACCATCTCTGTACAATCTTAACTGGTAATAAAACCTGTGGAAAGCAGCAGCTGGCCCAGTACGTCTACCTGGGGATTGTCTTCTCCCTTCTTCACCACGCTGCTTGGCAGTGGTGTTCCGAGCCTGCTCAGACACATTAAAAGCTTTTGTCTTTTCCAGTTAAGCCCATCCAAAAATATTCAAAGGTTCTGCACCCACTTTCAGGCTTTGTTTACAGTGCGTTGAGAATCAGTGCAGAGGATTCTCCGGGACATGTGAGGACTTGTTGTTAAGTGGCTGGACTGTGAGTTTCTGCACGTGCATTGTGTAGATTGTGAATGTTAATTTTTGTGTTTGGCGTTTAGCCCACATTAAAATCACAATGCTACCAGTGCCTTTTGGGTTCTAAATATGTGAAGGAATTGTGCCTTACTGCTTGCACTCTGTGCTTAAAAATAGCAGGAAAGGCTTGTGGTCTGTTACAATCCAGTTTTACGTTTGCACCCTCCAACTTGAAAAAGCAGTGAGCTATCTCACGTAATTCTGAGCTCTGCACAAGATGTTTTTGCATAATGGCCATCATGGTGATCCTCATTCAAATTTGTGCAATAAAAATACTAAGCTTTCTATGCTGAAGGGAGATAAATACTTTGTGAAATTTTTGACAGGTTATATAAAATTGTAACAAATCAAGATGCTGGTAGTGCCTTTAAGATGGAAATTCATCTTTGTTTTAGTCTATTGCTGTAAACATAAGCAGTTCTCTAGATAGTAAATTTTATGCTGTTCAGAACTATCTATCACTTTTAATACCTTTGAGAATTTAAGTGACTTTTAATGATTATTAAATCAGGGTGATAATACAGTGGTTTTATATATATATAAAATAAAAATTTTATACAGTTTTGTTGCCAGTGTTGCCTTGAATTTCCATTTAAATAATTTTGAAATGCTGGAATATTTTTTCCATTCTAAACCTGTGGTCTTTTTTAATGTATTACGCTTTTTTGGTCTTCAGAACTTTCTAAAATATTTTGTAATCATTTTTTAAATAAAATATTAGTAAACAAGTGTTTCTCGTTCTGCAATGATTTGGTGTCGCTATGTAGTTCTCCCAGGGCCAACCATAGGAAATAACATCATTCTTTTTTCCTGGTTTGGAGGAAAGAGCTTGCATTGTGTTTGCCTGTTCCTGGGGAAGAGGGTCCAACTTGCCCAGCTGGATATTCTCACTGAAAGTTTCCAGGAGAAAAGGTCTGGTAAGGTCAGTATCGCGTCTTACCACAGGGTCAAACCAAACTAGTTTGCAATAGCCTTTACACCTACCATGGTCTATAGGTTACTGTGACAAGTGTAATAATTCAAGTGCTGCTTTCCTATTGTCTTGATTAGTTGGAGCTGAAAAAAATAAAGTGGCAGACTCGTTAAAGAAAGGAGCACAAACTAGCAAAAGGTGTTCAGAGCAAATAATTTCTTCCGGTATAGAAAAATGCAGGTGACCGAGTTACTTGGTTGAGGGGGAGCCACTGGATCCTTTGAAAATGTTTGTCTGATTGTCAGCGGTAGGGAGTGAGGAAAAGGAAATAAACCTGCATGCTTTCTGGCAGGGTAGCTTTTTTGTTTCATAATCCTACAGATGGCTTATTACCTGGTGGTCATCTTGTAAACAGGAGGAGAATGGCACTTTCATTGTCGGCACTGAACTGGAATGCCATGGTGTATTCTTCTTTATATCGTAACACTAAAGGTGAAATTGTCTCTTTGATGAAGTTGCCAGAGATGAATGTAGCCATAAGGATTCATAAGGGAAAAAGGTCTCTAATGCTTTTAATTACATTTGAAAACTAGATGCAAGAAAACAATCGAGGCAAAATGTTGTATTAAAAGGGTACGTCAGTGGTGGATTTACACAGCATGAGAAAATAACTCAGAAGTCCTAAGAAAGATTAATAAATGTCGAATAATTTGGAGCATGACCACACAGTATAAGTCATGTTATTGCTGGAATCATGACAACTCCTTTCTCAGGAGTGTAATCCAAGTTAGTTTACTGTAAATTCTCAGAATAGCTCAGCAGGGCAGAATATAGGCTGGTAGTCTGCGGCTTTCCTTTGTGAGTGCACAGGCACCACCTGGTCGCTGCTGTCTGTGCATCCGTTGTTCAAGGCACGTACGTGTTTCCTTGCTTTCAGGTGGGCTTTCTCCTTACAGTGAGGAGCAGGACCAGCCACCTGCTTTATCACACAGCCTCCTTCGTGCTGTCATGCAGGAACCAAGCAAGGTTAAATACTTGGCTGGGTTTTGGGTTTGACTTCTCTTTGGATTCAGAATAGCTATTCTCTGCCTGCTAAAGGAAGCACAAGGAAGGCCAGCAATGTTTTTTAAATTCCGTTTGTGCTGTTCGCACGGTGCAGTTGTCTGCACAGGAATCTGCTGAGAAGCTGCAGGAGAGAAGTTTGCCCACGAGAGGGCAAAGATGATCCTGTGATTGAAATGATTTGGTCTGGAGGACTTCGCCATCTTCCCACCTGTATTTTCAGTGGAGTTGAAGCCCCTCTGCCCTCTTCTTTTGTCAGTGTGGCTATAAATTGAACTGTGCATTTTAGTGATGCTGTTACCAATCATTTGCTTATTTCTCAAAATGCAGCCTGAAGGTTTTTTGATAATTTAATCAGATCAATAGTGTCTCAAGGAGATCCTTTACCTAAGCAGTTTGAAAAGGTTTTACTTCTATTCCTTTTGTTTTGTAACCTGTCAAGAGATGTTTTTAAAAATTCCTTTTTATTACAAAGTCAAGCTTCAGCTGCATGACTACATCTGCACCTGTAACATTGTACTGCGGCTTTGAAGATTTTTGTGGTCTGTACTACACTGTGGTTTTCAATGAAAGGTCTGTGGATCATGGGTGGGAGAACAAAGGAATGGGGAGTACCTGAGCATTTCCTGGACTCTCGGGAAGTTAAATGAGAGAAGCTTATTATCCAAAAATGCAAATTATGCATGCTGGGAAAAAATCAGGGTCCACAAACAGAAATGTTGGCAAACGTAGCTGTAATGCATGCCAGACAGGGCTTCTTGCAATTCCAGTCCTCTCCAGGCACCCCAGCGAAACTTGCTTTGGCCAGCCCGTGTATCCTAATCACTCAATTCAGTTTGTTTCTTATGACCTATTATCTCTTGGCTGAATATTAGAACAGGAGTGGGAAAATAAAACAGAGTTGGCTGTTTTGAAGTTGGCAAGTCCTGAGGTGAGAGTCAGGGCTTCACAAGGAGGCGACAGCATAAGCACATTCTTCTGTAGCATGACTCATGTGCAGCCAGATGAGGACAGCAAATATCCAGTCGGGTATCTGCTGCTAGATGTGCTGCATGAAAGCATGTAGCATTCTGCAGTGCTAAGGGGTGTACTTCAGAACTCTCTTTTTAGTCCTCACTTGGACCTACTGAAAGCATAATATTGTAAGACAAAAGCACGACAAGTTTTTTATTACCATATGCCCTACACTTGCTTCGAGAATGGTGGAATGTTGCTCAAAATAATGCAAGTCTGTCTGCACTACAGCCCTCCTTTTAACTACTTCCTTTGCACCAGCTGTCACTCTTCCAAAAATATCAGTGCAGACATGATTCTGAAATCCCTGTTCATGTTGAGCTGTAGGTAAGGAAGGAACAGTTACTTAATTGTTCTGTGGTCTCTGCACACCACTAACCAGAGATGTGGAGCTGCTACCCTGGTGTGAGCAACAAGGCATCCTCAGGAAGGAGGACAGACTTTCACCACTTCTATTTTTATTGTTAACACAAAATCCACTTTCACTCTCCTATGCCCGTCTGCTCTGTTTCAAAGGCTGCAGATCACTGGTTATTGATACTCACATTGTCAAAGCCCCGCTTCCCATTCCTGTCCCTCAAATCTAAACTAAACCTCCCTATCAGTGTAATTCATACCAACAAGAGCTTTGGCTAAGCTCTGCCTGCTGGTTTCTCGAAACAGCTGGGATAAAGTGGCTATGGAGGTCTATCCGAGGGGGTACGATACAGCTCTAAAAACAACTGTCTCGTTAACATAAGCCTGTCTGTTTTCTGCCTCATAGTCCTCTTGCTCAGAAAGGCTTGTTTTATGAATTAACAAATGTTGTCCTTGACTTGATACAGTTTTTTAATTGTAAATGCTTGTTTCTGGCAATTGTGCCTCTCATTTGAGGGTAACAAGGGCATAATTATGCAGCTCTCATGCATCACAAACTGCTGAGCATGAGGTATTAATGGAGTGCTTTACTGCCACCATAGCTTAATAGCTACAGCTGCAGCATTGTGCTCTTGTTTGGCTGGGGTTCATGAAAAAGGGGGATGCAGATCATTAAGTTTTATGTTACGAGTGATTTACAGATGTAGAAATAACAGTAGACTGTGCTAGATGGACAAAGCACTTCTGATTTAAAAGGAGCTATTATACCAGCAGAGCTGTGATTCGTACTCGTGGTGGTACAAAGCCACCAGCACCGGTCCACCTCATACAACCCCCAATAATCTCAAGAAAAGAAAGTTGTGTTAGTGTAATTGTGTGTGCTGGCAGGGCTGTACTGGGGGAGGGGGGGGAATCATCACAGCTGGCTAGCAGATGTAATAAAATGAAGCTACAAATGGATGCTTTTGGCTAGCTACAGGCTTTGAGGTGATGTGCAGCTCCTAGTCTGGTCTCTTCCCATCCACCCAGCTATCGCATTAGCTCCGTTAAGTGCTGAGATGCAAGTGCTGGAATTAAGAGGTGGGTGTTGCCCCAGCTCCACATGGGGAAGTAAAAGGGGTATCTCCTCAGCCCTACCCTAAGATGTTCCAGCTGGGAGGCCAAGCTCCCCTGGCAGCTGATGGAGGAAGAGGCACGTCTAGAGGGTGAATCAGAGGGGAAGGGTAACTCCTGCACTCTGAGTCACTGCTGCTGTGATTCACTCTTGCCCTACTCTTTCTTCATTGAATACACAAGGGAGAATGGCTGGGTATTAAGGCTAGTCCCATGCAAACAGCCTCCAAGACACACTGTGCTCTTCCCTGGGAGAATGGTATTTACTCTTTTTGGGCTGTAAAAATAGGTGCAGGATGAGTGCTGTCTCTAATTTCCTAGTCTGTCCTTGTATGCCTAAGGGTTAGGTGCCTCTAAGTCTACACCTGTGCGTTTTTTTTTCCCCAAGGTTTCTAGAGTCTTGCTACAATTCCTCCTATGCCAAGAGGGCTGCTTGTCTGCTGTTGCTCTTCCTGCACAAGTACAAACATGTAAGAAAAGAACAAGTGGTTCAGACATACTTAATTTAGCAATGTCTCTACGTTAGTGGCTTGGGGATATTCAACCCTGCGGGGAGAAATGCCCCACCACTCTGCCTGGCCTACCACATCATCCACACACACACCAGCTCCACTTCAAAAGCCGGCGTATTCTTGTTGTCTTTCTGGGAGCCCCTTCATCAGCCACAGAAACACACAGGTGTTTCCTTCACCACCACACATTACTTTTTTTTCTACACATACCCACACATGCAAAGCACAGAGTGCTCAGTTTGTTCATTTTCTTCTGTGCTATCCCCTCTTTTCCCCAGGTGCTTGATTTGACCCACAGCTGCCTGACTACCTTTGCACGGTCCCAGCCTGTGGGCACACCTCTCTGGAGCCACAGGTGAGAGGGGCTCTGAAGGTGACGTACATGGCAGTGCCTCTGTGCTCCAGGCAGGGCTGAAATCATTTTAGGGCCAGTCAGAGTAACCCGAGGGCTTTGTAGCACCGAGTGTTGGCACCGGGACACCTGTGGCTTCCTGTGTTACTTCACACTGCTGGATGAATTTCCTGTCACAGTGAGGAGGACAGGACTGCTGCTCTTTTGCTAATGCTTTAGGTTGCAGTTTATTCCTTTCAAACGGTTTTGTGCATTGCTGTTATTCTAGGTCTGTAAACATCTAAAGAGCAATATATGAAATCTACAACATCTTGGGCATTTTGAATTTAACTCGATTCAAGCCAGGATCCACAAAAATGCATTTTAATTGAAGTCATTTTATCTACGTCCTAATCCTTTCTTCTGCTTCTAAAGCTCTGGCCTTCATGGCTGGATAGTGCTCTGAAGGACATACTCTGCTCAAACGCAAGTCTTGCCTGAGAGCTGGTTAGCACTTACCCAGTGACAAAACTGCTTTTGAAAATATTTATCTTGTGCACCTTTCTGTAAAGTAGTTCAATATGCAAAAAACAGGTGCTGCTGGAGGTCATATCATGTTCAGGAAGCGATACAAAAACATTAACCCAAGTAACAGCACTGTTCTGAGCTGCTTGCTCAGGAAACATCAGGTAGCACTGCCACTCTGCAGTGGCCCCTTGATTCATCTGCACTTTCTTTTCTAGCTCTGCCCTCCTTATTCCCCACCACCACCACCCCAAAAGGCAAGGTCCCTCTCGGCCTCCTTGTTATGAACCCTCCCTATCATACTACTGTCACCCCCCAGCACATAACAAGCAGCCACAATATCATGCCTTTGGCTACTCAACACTGACTTCTTAAAGCCAAGCTTTCACAGCACTAAGCCAGAATAATGCCAAAGATTTCAGTATCTAAATTCTGCCTCCATGTAAAACTGAAAGCTTGTCTTGGCAGCCACCTCGCCCTTGCGGCAGGAAACTCCTGTGGTGCTGCAACTCTTTTTTTCTTTCTTTTTTCTTCTTCTCCCCCCCCCCCCCCCCCCACTTTCAAGCTTCCTGCCTGCATGAAGTGCTGCTTCTGGGCATGGCCAGACAGCTTCAATTTCACTGTCAGAGCAGCTCAGACAGAAGTTTGGCAGAGGGCAAAAAGCAGATAGATTTTTTTTTTGCCAACTGCCCCAAGGCAGAGGGACCTGGTTCAGGCAGGTGATGAGAGCTTGTTTGATACTTAATAAATTGGCAAGTCATTAACCCAGTAAACCAGTGCAGATATGAGATAATAAGAGGATAAAGCTACTTCATCAGTTGTTTATACACATGGGATTTTTTTTGTTGTTTTGGATGCAAGCCCCTGGACAGTGGGAACCCACTGTATACTGGTCAGTCCCTAGTAATAAACAACGGCGCATACTTAACATACTGTCCGTGAGAAACCAGAGTGCTGACCCAGGGGACTAGCCAAGGCTGATGGACTCTGAGCTCAGGGACAGGCAGAATAGAAAGAAACTCTGGAGTAGCTAGCTGTGGGTTATCAGTGACCTCTAGAAGGGACAGGCATAGAAGGAGCAGCCAACACCACTTACTGCTTTTCCTGTTTTCCAGCTGCTGTCGTGCTGGAAAAAAGTAATCATCCTTCTCCAGGAGAGGAAGACAAGCACCAGTGCGACTTTCCGACCTGCTTCCATGTAGCGGGGTTAAACAAGCCCTGGGACCAGGGACCAAAACCAAGAGCTGCCTGTTCCCAACGGGATGGCCTCGCAAGTGAGCAGCCCTGTGCCATCTGCAGAGGAGCGAAAGATAAGCCAAGGGCATGGCGCCTGCACCTGCGCTCCAGTCTGAAAACTGAAACGGCCTAAACGGGAGGGTTGCTTGAGAATACTCTAGAGCTTTGTGGTGAGGGCTCTCTCCTGCCACCTGGGTGTAAACCTCTGCAGGCAGAAAGAACAGGACATGGGCCTCCTACAGACCCTTTCTCTGGTACCTGCCTCTCCCCATCTCACACAACCAGCAGCACCTCCTGGATGCCAGCCCAGTGTCAAGCTCATCAGTACGGCCCCGCGATACGTAACTCCAGCTTTCCTTGGCTTTCAGGTGACACCCAGTCTAAAAGCGGGTCTGTACTATTGCCCCTAGCTGTAGGGATGCCCAAGGCCACTGCCTAGCACACAGCCTCTCATGCTCAGCAGCAGCATTTTGCTCCATGCTGTCTCTAAGAACAGTGGAGCCCTGAGCAATTTTAAGTTAAACAAGGTGGAACATGTGGCAACTTGATGCCATGTTCTGCAGCCTCTGGGTCAGGTTTAGTGCATCCTCCCACAGCTTTAGCAGAACATGAAAATCCCAGACACAGGGTATGAAAGCAGAAAAGCACATAGCAGGCAAGCAGAAAAGAGACTTTTCTATCACTCCAGGCAGGTCTGCCCTTTAAGTACTGACACAGCCAGAAACTGTTGATATCTGCCAGCATTTCTATTAGTGCATAATGTGCTCACATTAGGTCCTCCTCTCATAAGCTTTCTACTAATGTTTGCACCTGCTCTTCCTTGTCTCCTGCTCCTTTTTGTCCTAATAAGCTCCTAGTCCTCTTCCCCGGAGCATCACTCAACATCCTCACCCCCCCACTTCATTAAAAGTTATCATTATCCTAGTGTCCTGCTATCCCCTCTATACCCCACATAGTGATTTGTTCCCAAAGCCTTTTAGGAGCAAAGGACCCATTCCTTCATAGTTCACACAATGCAAAACACAACCATTTCAGAGCAACAGAAAAAGCGTGCAAGCTGTCACATAACCTGCAGTGTCTTCATCCAGCGCTGTGGTCCTCAAGCTTTTCAAAGCCACCCTTCCTCTTTTTTTAAAAGTTTCGTTTCCCCTTCTCATCTTCCCATTTTCTACCCGACAAAAGCATTATTCACTCTCTAACTTATCCCAAGCCCCCAGAGCTCAAATATCAGTTGTTTTTTTTTTCCCAGTATGAAACAGTTTGTACTACCTATTTTCTTCTCCAAACATTTACATTCTAATTTTCAGTAAAACTGAACCCCAAACGCTACCTGTGTTGGCTCAAAGGATATACTACACTTGTCTTGGAGCGGAAGAGGATGGACAACTTTCGGGTGGTATAGTCAGAGACCAGCGCATCCAAACACAACAGCAGGGGAACAGTTTTTTCTGTGGCTCCTACCTCTTGTCCTCCAGTTACAGGATGTATTCTGACACTCCCCAGAGAGAAAGTGACTGCTCTAGTAGAGGAAGGAAAAAAATGAGCAAGACAACAATCTGATTCTCAAAGCCATTACATCATCCAAATAGCGAACATAGTTTATTTCTAAAACAGCTGGAATCCCATATTTGACAAAGTTGCAGACAGATGGAGCTTTAAGAACCAGGTTGACACTGAAGGAAACTTAAAACACTTTTGCTGGCAGAGCTACAGTAGTGAGGTGCCAAAGTCCCTGCCAGACAGAGCTGTCATTCAAAGACCCCCGGTAGAGCTGGTGATACCAGAGAAACCTGTGCTTTTCTTGGTAGACATGTTTCACAAGGAGGATTTGGGGGAAGCGAGGAAGCTTTGGCAGCAGAGATGTCAGTTTTCCAGCCTGAAAGCATCCCACATTAAGAGCATCTGGTGGGTCTATGGACCCAGMACTGTCATAACAGCAAAAGCTGCAGGCATACTCTAGACCTGTCGATAGGCACAAAAACCAAAAGGGAACTTGTAATTTACTTCTCCTGATCCAGTATAAACAAGTGCACTTGCAGCAAAACATATTCTTTGGACAATCACAGAGCATAGTTCAGAAATTCTTTGGTTGTCAGACTGCATGAAATTCCCCCCTAATTTTTTTTTTCTCCACACGGTGACAAGTGACAGAGTGATGTGGGAGGCTGAAAAAAAGATGCTAGTGTACTGCCAGGGGAGGGGGCATGATTCCAGCAGAGTGGAAACAGCCTTTTCTTCAGAGCAAGCTCAGGCTCCAGCCCCAATCCTTAGCAGGTGCTTCTCCCCATGGCCGCCACAGCGCTGAGGTCTCAGCTGCATTCACGCTGTGTGCAGCAGAACATTGGTTTCCCACAGGATTGCCAAGAGGGGTTAAAGCTTGTAGGAAGGTGCCTACTATCTACCTGAGGTGATATCTCAGGAGGTGAAGGAGAAACAGAGCACTATCTCTTTCCTCTGGGGGAACAGAAGAGGTTGTATTCTTAAATACCTACCATGTCAGTCCAAATTAAAGTCAGTGCTGGTTTCCAAAAACTGTAGTTAAGTCAGTCTTGGCAGGAGAACTGGTGATCAAGCACCCCTGTTGCAAAAAAATACATATATATGTGTGTGTGTACACATGTGTGTGTGTACCTTCTTCTGCAGGTATTTTCACTCAAAGTGCCCAGAATGAAGTCCCTTGTCATGTATGTCCTTTGGACTGGTCCTGTGCTGGCAGGGCAAGGAAGCCTGAACCATCACTGACTCTGCTGACAGTGGATTTCTAGCCGAGAAGGATGTCTGTTCTTTTAAGCCAGAGAGCCTTTGAGGCACGCTCAATTCAGGTTGTTAAAAAGAAAAAAGTGACCCATTTCTGACCAAACACAAAATAGTCATCTGAAAGTATGGGGCAGAAAAGCAGGCCAAAGTTGGACATTGTAAAGAAATAAAAAATAGCCAATATGAAATTAATAACATTATAACTGCCTGTTATATAGTTTTATTTGAATAATCCTCTATATTAATGTCAAAGCAGTTTATCTTGGAGTGAATATATGTATCTTCATCCACAAACAGCAGACTTTTGCGCTTTCAAATTGTTTCCTGCTCTATGTTGCTGTAAATGGGGCACTTACGAAAAGGAACAGCAAGAAGAATCACAGAAACTGTGCACCGTGAGGAGGGGGATTTCTACCTTTCCAGGTTATCTGCTTAGTTATTTTCATTTACTTACTCAAAATTTTTGACACTTTAGCAGTTGGCCAATTTCTCTTGTCAAAGAGTTAAAAAAAAAAAAAAAATCAAAGGAAAGATACATATATTAGGATGAGAGAAAAAAATAAGGTGGCAACAAATGGCAATGTATGATGACCTGCTATGAGGCACAAAAAGGTCTGAGAGGACCATTAAATTACTTAGCAGTATTGATGCAGAATTTCAGACAAATAGGAAAATGCATAGCAGGCCAGAAAATGCTTTTTTCCTCCAGATTGGACCTGGTAAAATGTGTAAATCCTACTTTTTGCAGAAACCTGCTGCACCATCATGCAGTTGTCCTGACAGAAGAGACAAACTTATAAGTACAAGTTCTACTTCACAGCCAGACATGAAAGGGGAAGCACCAAGGAAGAGGGGCCTGCACTTCCCTTTTTCCCGCAAAGAATTTCCAGCTCACCAGAGATGGACTGCAAAAGGAGAGGAAGACAAAAGTGCCAAGAAGGCATTGTCTCAGCCTCGAAGTTACATAGAACTTCATGACAATACCAGGTAGGACAAAATGAACTGTTCTGCCTGTCCAGGCTCTGGGCAGAGTCTCCAAAAGCATGGATCCCAGCAGAGGCAGAGGAAGGGACAAACCACATGTAAGAGAGAGAAAGCAGCACGTTGTTCCATTCACAATGGGCTTTCCATAAACACTGTTAGACTCCAAAGAGAATAATTTATAGGAAATGCACAGAAATTTTCTACAGAACAGGTCTTACAAATACCCATTTTACAAATGAGTATTTGTGAAAAGGAAAAAAAAAAGATCCCACAAAACATTAAACACACATTCTTGGGCATGTATTTTCCTGTATTTGGCAGAGGGAAGTTTTTAAGAATAATCTTTGCTTGTTAATAACCTGTAAAAATTCATGATTTCATCATGTACGGTTGGGGCTAGGAGGGAGTATTTGCAGTGATGTATTCAAGTTGCAGTTCCTAATTTTTGACGCTGACTGAGCTGATGTTAGAAAAAGTCCACAGTTCTGATAGAAAGAGATAACAAAGACTTGGGTCAGCTTATCCAGGCACAAATCAGTTTGTAACAGTTCCTTCGTTAAACAAATCGTCCTTGGAAGTTAAGAATCAGGTAGGAATTTACAGGATTTCCCTTCTGTAAACAGATGGAGGAAATTAGAAGCAATTTTTCCATCCCTCTGAAAGGAGAACCAAATGACTCTCCAAATGAGTTTTAAATGCACTTATTGCAAATAGCTGGAAATGACCACAGCCCAGCTTGTGAGACAGAAGTTCTCTTTCTCTGTAAAGCTCCTAAAAAGCAGGTTCTCCATTATAAACTTCTTTGGGGGAGGGGAAGTAGGGGGAGCAAAGAAACTTTGGTTCACAACGTTGTTTTGCATAGGCATTCAAGCAGATCTTCAAAAGCTACCGGCTGTCCAGGCTAGTAACAAAATACCCATGCTCTCTCCTCAGTAGTGGACGTTCCATTTTGGTATCCTATTTTGTAAGGCAGACGTCTTGCAGAGATGGAGGAGTCATACAGATGCATCTTTGAAAAGGAAGACAGTGTCACTTGCGTTGCCACAAACAAGTTCATCTACTTGATTAAGGAACACACAGGAAACCTTCTTTTGGTAGGGGATGGGGGAGGGAGAAGAGAAAGCACTGATACATTCACTACTTGCTAGAAGCAAGTTATTTTGCTCTTGTAGTTAGTTGTTAACAGCTGTCAGTAGCTGTGATACATCTGTGTTGACAGAAAATATGGAATTATTGCTTTGTGAGTAATTTTGAGTAACAAGGAACAGGACGTTAATAAATCCTTCCAGGCAGACAGAGCCCTGTGGCAGAAAATATAAATATTCATTTTGGGAAGCATTCTGGCAGTTACTAAGCATGATACTTACTTGTTGACTGCGTGATGCACGAAACCTTGTAGGACGACCATATGCTTAAAACACAAAGGATCGTAGCTAGGAACCCGAAAGTCTGGAAGAGAAAACAAACAAACCACAAATACTTACAGAACATTAGATGACACATATTCAATGAATGTACGGACACTCTTGTATATCCAGCTACATATTTTATGACGTTAACAGACCCAAAAAAGTGTTTTCTTACTCCATTCTGCCAATATAATAAAAAAATAAAAGTTTCCATAGTATAATAACAGCTTATGTCTTGTCAAAACAATGACTGAAAGATAGACTGAGAGTCATATACAAGGGGGGAGAAAAAGCTGGACAGCAGCATAGAGTCTCACCTTCTAGACTTCTCACTAGGATTCTGCAACAAAGAAAAGACTTTTTCTAACATGTCTGATTACTGTTCTTTTACTGCCCCATTCAAACAGGTCTTTCCCTGCCATCTGCCAAATAAACAAGTCAGGTAAGTCTTCTAGTCCGTTTGCATCATCAGGACTAAGTTTCTGAAAGTAATTCTTTATTCTGGAGGAGTTGTATTTCAGGTCCTGCTGCAGTGAAAATACTGTTGTGCCCACACTCAGAAGTCATGCCTCTCTCTATAAAGCCCTCCAGCCAACAGAGGCAGAGAAGGCAGAGAGCATCTTCTAGTAAGTCAGCCCAGGACCCCCATGGGTTTTAGCTCAGGAGAAATTATCTTGAACAGGGCTCTGTTCAGGAGCAGGAGGCATCAAAAGCCGAAGACTGCAGTGAAATCCTTTAGGTAACTTCTAGCTGCTACAACAGCCATTTGTCAAAACCAAATTGTCTTAATTCTTCCCCTAAACACACTAGTTCCTATGAGTTAAAGCAGGAGCCTTTGGTTTCAGTTCTTTGACAGGACAAATACCCACTTTAGTGGTGAGTCTGGAGTCTCACAACAAAATATTTTTGTTGGCATTGTGTTACAGAACATTCACTGAAATGAGCTAGAAGGTAGTTCACCCAACCAAGACATAAGCAAGGCAAGTCTGTAAGAAAGTAAAATTACAAGTAATAGATTTCCAATGCCCTACTTAATATATATTGCAATTAAAAAAGCGTCAAGACTAATAAACACAGTCTTACCGCTCCAGCCACAAGTCCAGTCAAATTGTAACTCTTGGATGCTGCTACAATCGATGCAATGAGAAGCAGAATTGTACCGATTAAATAATGAAGAAATTCCTGTAAAGACAAGCGCAGCCTGCATCAGGAGGGAAACTTATCAGGAAACATTTCGATATGCCTCAGAATGAAAACAAGTTGGCAGAGGTTACTCAAACCCAGAGGACAAAACACCAGTGGAAAAAAAAAAAAAAAGGCTTAAAAAAAACCCCCAAAACAAACCACAACCACCTTGTGAGTGGATTTTGTACCATACCTGACTTTCTATTCAAAAAAGGAGAGAGGGCCAATCTTCAGGTCTGCTAATGTCACTGGAATAAGATCTACTTACTGGGTATGGATGCAATCCTTTCCATTCAACATGGTACATTACTGAGGGTGAAACACGTATCTTTATTGCATCAAGTATGCACCTTACATAAAGAGACAGTTCTGGAGGAAGGAAAAAGCCTTAAGGACATATTTCTCTAGCCTATATGAAATGGCAGTAAGTGGCAGCAAATGGCGTAACTGGAAAACCAAATGCTCCTACTTCTGATAATCTTAGAAAGTCAGCAGTGGATCTACTGCTGGATTTACTAACAACTTACATCAACCAAGACTGGAAACAGGAGGGAAGCCACGAAAAGCACAACTACACAGACACTCATAACCAACACCCAGGCTCCTAGGTCTGTAAGGGTGGCTGCAGCTGTCCTGCAGTAAAACATGATGCCACGGATTTTTCTGAGAAAGCACTGAGGCACCACATTTAAGCTCTTCTCTAGTGTGACGAGTATCAGTCCAGGAGTCAATTTTACCTTGTTGTAAGCAGGGGTTATCTGTGGATTTAGATTTTGAATCCTCACAAAGCTTATGGCAACCAATATGGGTGTTTGCAAACTGAACATGGGTTGTTTCTTTTGCATGGTAGGGTGGGCAGGAGGGTATCTGCTTACTTTATCTGCATTGCTCTACCAGCATGAGCCAAGCAAATGCCATGTGTAAGGGAGAGCAGAGATTCCACCTCAAACCAAAGGAGAGAGAATACAGTCCCAAAAGAAAATTGTTCAAGGAAATCCTAAAAGAGAAATAGTCTATCATACCATACCACAATTTCCCTCTCTCAGGTGTTGATAAACAGCTGAGGAGGATATTTGCCATATAGTAGGCTCTGAGACTGCAACTTACTTTCCTCTTTGTAACCTTGTTTCAAGTGATCAAGAGCTCAACCCTTGCTTTTGCTAGAATAAATTATTTCTGTAAGGAGGCTTCTCTGGCTAGTCCACAACGCAGCAGGCAAATTAGGCATGCCATTGCCTCCTTAGAGACACCAAATAAAGCAGTGTACACAGGCCACTACTTTAGAGGAATCCGAGGGATGGGCAAAGGTGCAAAAGAATCATCAAAGGCTAAATTAGGTGCAGAACCAACCCCTGGAGGGGCCGGGAGAGTGCCCTCTGGAGAAATGCTTCCCAGCTTTAAAAGGTGCTGAACAACCTCTTGAACCACTGCAACTTTACTGACTGCAAATCACACCCCTGACTGCAATGTACAGATCCTGCCAGGAAACTCAGCCAAACGCTAGCTGTAGTTTCCCAAAGTCTCTTACAGGTCTTCCTATTCTGTTCTAAAGATACTTAAGTATGTGACTGAAAAGGAGGTTTGTGGTAAAAGAGCAGCAATGTTCAAGCATCACATCCCATAAAGCTATCTGAAGCTGAGCAGCCACAAACTGCAGTGCCTTAAACTCACTAGTGACTCTGGAACATTTACAAATGATTAAACACACAACAAAAAACAAAAGCAGCCTATGAAGAGGTCAAAATGGCATAGTCCCGTTAGAGCAATGCGCACATTAAATGCTGCTTTGCAAAACTGTCATTTATTAGCTTATTTCAATCCCTTATTTCAATTCCTGCATCTGTATTACCTCTAGATAAAGAAATGCTTTCTAGAGACAGATAGTGGTGGTACACATTTGAAAAAATAAAAAGGGGCACAAGTCTAACCATATTCTTCAGCGAAAAAGAAAATTAAATTTTTCTCTCTGGTTAGAAGTGGATGGATGGACAAGCCGTTATCTTACATCTGTAAACTACTTACATAGCTTCCATTAAACGCCATCCAACCACTTCTTGGATTTCAAAACCCCTCTATATCTCTCCAGTTGGCTTTCCCCATGCCTTTGGTCCTTCCTCTGTGGAACTAACATGTCACTATGCATAAGGGAGACATGTTTTAAGAGCTTATTAAAATTTGTCATCCCACACTAGGACGCAGGACTCTTCTGTTAGCTGACCTGACCCAAAGCTACTGAACAAGTTCAGGTCTCGCATTTTCTGTGCTGCTTGTTAGTTCTCTGCTAGGATATGAGAGATGGACGTGCAGGAGAAATGTGGGAATGAGGCAGGAACATCCTGCAGGATATCCCAGGAATGGCCAGGCTATGGCAATCAGGCTGAGGCTCCTATTTCTTGCTATTGTTTAAGTTACCTAAAACCATACCAAAAAGAGACACATTTGATTTAAATAGCGCTAGTAGACTTTATTTTGGGACAGGATGTAGTACATGAATTCTAATGCTATGATTTGGTACTCTAGCAATCCCTTAGCTGCTATAAATGACCTGAGCTAGGATCCACCTGCTGAAGGCTTGATAATCAGTAGCTTCTTTTCAATTGTCTCAGAATGACATTATTGCCTTCCCTGAAGTAAACCTGGATTTATATCTGTGTAAAGGAGGGCAGGATCAGATCCAAATCAGCTAAAACTTACAATTACAGCATCTGCTGAACTGAACACTAATAACAAAAGCAACAAAAGGATTTGTATACAAGGCAAAAAAGCAGTACGTGAAAGACAGCCTATCATTGTGTGACAGCACAAGAAAATAGACTAAGTAATTGAGACATCAACCCACAAGAGAGGCAAGGAACCCAGACTTACCGCAAGTGGCCAGCTAACACAAGTGAGCTTCCTGTAGATTCTGAAAATGTGTATAATGTAGAAGAACAAAATCATAACCAAGTCGCACATGGTGACAATCTGAAAGTAGCTGTATGCACTGTAATCCGTCCACGGAGAATTATTTACACTGATGAATCCAACCAGCAGTGAGATCTGAAAGACAAAAGGCACATTAAAGATTTTTACAATGGTGCTCAGAGGGCCATGGAGATGATTTTAAACACAACAAAATGGCACTTAGAAACAGAAGACAAATATCTAATGTAAATTGGATGGACCCAACAAAACGGAGGACAAAGTAACGAGCATGGTAATAATGATCTAAAATTTGCTGTTAAATGAGCTAAAACAGCCATTAAGAGTGGGGAAAGAGCCAACTACTAGAAGGAAAGCAGCAGTTTCAGCCTGAAGAATCCAGCCTGAAGAAGTCTCTATGTACAATACAAGAGATCTCAAACAGAGAAGAGGCATTGAAGGCCTGGAGTTGCACCAGCAACTGAAGCATCTAAACCCCACAGACTTTCAGAAGGAAATCACTGAAAGCTGTAAAAATCAAGGTGCCCATGAACACATGCGCCTTTACTTCCATTTAGTGAGAGTTCTCACATGCAAAATTGGAGGACCTGGATGCAAGTGAGCTAATAGTTTTACCCTTCCTTTTCTACCACCTACAGAGCAGGAGTATTAGCAGACCGTAAGGTAGTATCATAGCAAATAATATAAACATTTGGAGGAACTGATTAATTCACCCCACCCCCAATACAACAGTTATAAAGCTTTAATATGTTAACATTGCCATATAAAACTATAAAGCATTATTGTACAACTTCTTTCAGTTGTAGGCTTGCAAAGGACAAAAGCTATTTTATTTTTTTAATCTAAAGCTACTTGTTTATTTTACTAATCTTGCTGCTTCTACCGGCCTGGCTAGCTTGGGTGATAAAAATAAATCTACTGAGGATATATCTGAGTATTTTCTTATTACAGACTTTGTCAATGCATGCTTTCAGCCACTGTGATTTTTAGTTCATCCAAAGTCAGACAGGAGCAGTAGTGATTCACATTTTAAGTGTTTCTCCAAGACATTAAAAAAAAAAAACAAAACAACTATCTGAAGAAGCCAGCACTTCGAGACTGCACCATCCTTTCCTGCACACTCATCTTCCAAACTCCTCACGAACTGCATCCATTATCAGAATAATTTCCTTAAGATTAAAAGGAAAAAAAAAAACCCAACACCCAAACAACATAGCTTAGATTCTTCCTGCTGTAGTTTTATCTGAGTTTCACCTGCTCAGTTCTAAGCAGACAGGCTAAACACACACATCCTCAGGTGCAACCAAAGGCTCTATACACACATAAGAACTTCACAAGAAGTTCACAAGAACTTGCACCTTGGCCAAACTCCATCCAAACAGCCACATCAATGTCACGACAGTGAACCACCTCAAAAGGTGGCTCCAAAGAGAAAAGTCAGTGCTCCAGGATCCTTTCCCACACAAGTGGCTAAGCTATTGTTAGATCTGGTCCGGCTCCATTATTTTTACTGTGGTAGTCCAAGTAGTTGATATTAGCATTGTAAGTGATGCTCAGTCCAAGCCAGTGACAGGCTTCTACACTAGAGTAAGCCTACATCTCCTCCCACCTTTGAAATAGATATAGCGTAGGGAAAACAGGACTTTGAGGTGCAGGGCTGGATCATGCTCGATGCTTCTCAAGAATGGAGGTTACATATGCCTTTGAAAATGCCATGGAAAATGCATTGCTTAGTCCCTGCCTCCCCAAATATGTTCCTACCCTCTGGTTTGGGAGTATAACATTATAGCAGCATCCTGCATGTTTAGTGCTTCTGTCTGTACCATGCCTGTTCTCTGGGTCTCACAGCCTAGCCACTGGGGAAACCTAAATGCACAAAGTCTTGCATCTTGTGCATGGCAGAGCTTTCCGAGATGCTACATTTCTTAGAAGACAACAAAGCAATGCTCTCCACAATTCAGCATTTAAAGACTTCTGGCCCACTTCTTCAATTCTGAGATAATTTTAATGAAGTTTTGTCCAATCTATGTCTACATACACCAGGTCTACATTAAGCTGTGGTTTCATGAGGGGCCATGGCCTTTGTAATCTTCTCCTCCTCAYCCTCATTTCATTCCCTGTCATGTACTGGCTCCTCCACTCATCTGTGCTGAGCCACCTCAGTGTACTAAGCCAGCAGAAAAGTGAACTACTGAAAAAAGCAAATAGCTTTACTCTGACTCTGCCATCACACAAGGCAGGGTCAGGCAAGCAAGGGAGTCTGAGAGAGAAGCTAGGACTCCAAGGGAAAGGATAGGAAGGACTGAGCAGGCAGGATGGCAGCAGCCAGTAACCACGCTGGCTCAGGCTGCCGCAGAACATCTATCTCGGTTCCTTGAATCTTAACGTCAGTTAAGCAAAGAGTCATCTGACTTAGCTGTTGAGTAACTTTAACAATCAGAAGGAGACCAGCAGGACATTTACCCTATAATCTAGAATGCTTGAAGTGATGCAAGACACAGCTATTATTTTAATGAGAAAATGAAAATTAAATTTAATGAAATTTCATTCTATAGGAAGACTCAACAAGAATTCATGGCAAGCATGGAATCTTGCTCTTGGATAAATGTGGGATGAAGACAACACGTCTCTAACCACCAAAGGCTAAAAGAGGTCTCCTTTATTCAGGTGCCTTCACAGTAACCAGTTCTCAGTTTCAATTACACTGTACAAATCAAGAAGGAAGCGCTAATTCACAGAAGTATTAAATCTGCCTATTGGCTCATTTCATGCTTGAACCATTAACTTTATCCATTTTTTTACTGTGTACAAAGGATAAGAAGGACTGGATCCTTGAAGTACAACCACCACCCAAGTAATAAGATTCACTGGTAAAAAAATCTTAGTTTAAACCAGACCTAGTTCTTTCAACTTCATGGAAGCATAAAAGTTTTTTTTTTTTCTTCAGTTAGAAGGTAGAAAAATTTGAGAAGAAGCATAAAGAAGAATGTGAGCCATCCAAGGACAAGATCAGGAAATTCATCTGAGGTGTTATATTCCTCAGAAATAAGAAGATACAAGGTACCAACCAGTCAGTGAAGAATCTGCTCAGCTCCTAAAACAGGGCAGAAATGTGGATTTGAACAAACATGCTTTTCAAGTGTACTTCACAATTAAAACAATTCCAAAAACAATTAGTAAAGATTCTCCCTCCTTTGATTTTAGATGTGCCTTGGTATATAGGTAGGAAGAAATCACTGTGTGCCAAGAGGTATTTCTTTCAGAGATTTCCTTTCTTAGCATAAATTTCACAACATGAGATTTACATGCAGTTTCTAAAGAGGGTTCTCTGATCAGAGGCACATAATGCTATTTCACAGGACAGGTGCGAAGGGGATGATATCAACAACTGTATATAAAGCTATACCATGTTTGCCACACTATATCGCCTGCATGGCTAGCAGGTAGAGTCCAAGTTTAAAACTCACCTGTTGAAAAAGAATGCTAACAAATGTAGGAAATAGAGCCACATAATATTATTTTTCCTTTAGAAGTGACAAATACCAAAGTTCCTTCACAAGATATCAGTTTATCATGATACACTGGGTGATGACTGTATCGTTTTTCCCCCCTGTAGTTCCTGTTTCCAGAGAACTTGAAATTGAGGGATAAAACGATTAATACGTAACTGTCCAGGATACAGTTCAACATATATCTTAGAAGTCAGTTTGTGGCGCACAGAGAGAGAGAGAGAGAGAGAAATGAATGGCAAAGCAATAAAATGATCAAATATTACAAGTGTTCTTTATGCATCTGTGCTCAGGGGAGTAGGTTAATATATCTTGAAAATAAAAACTAGAGGCACAAAAAAATCAGAGCACTGCCATCTCCATTTCAATATAGTATTTCACAGATTGTGAGAGCAGCAGACATGTAACCCATAGCCAGCAAGCCAGTCAGACCAGAAGTACAGGTCAAATGATGGTCAGTCTCATTAGAAGATTTCAATATGCTCCACAAAATATATCCAGGCTTCAGACCTGCATTACAAAAGGGGTGGGGGACACATTGCAGGACACTACTGCTTAAGTGCTTTCTGGTTTCTGAAAAGCAAAACGAAGAACATATGCATCAATCAACTCCAAGGAGGGATTTTTGGATTTAAACAAAGTTCTGTATTCACTCTGTTTCACAGAAGTTGATCGGCTTAAACTAATCCACTTCTTGACTTTCCATTGGACCAGATATTTGAAGTGAGTCATGAAGCATGTTTAGGAACACTGGTATATATCAGGAACTATCTCGCAGTGAAGCCAACATGAACTAAAGGCAGTCAGCAATTGCCAGGAGGCACTCAACGTCTTACCAGACAGAACAGATATCATAAAAGAAAGATGGTAAGAGTCTGCATTCTCGTCTCTATTTTGAGCTGGAGATGAGGCAACCACATCCTCTGCAACGTGCCTGTGGAAAATGTTGGCTCTTGAATAGCACTGACATAAGCTCCCAAGCCTAAACTCCATTCTGATTTGAAGTGAGCACAGCTCTACCAAAAATGAAACATAATTTGCTCYTTCCTCAAATGGTCTTCCTTCAAAAGCCAACCCATGGCCCCTAAAAAAGGGTGAACAAGTACAGATCTTTCAAGGATATTAATAGGAGGTGGGACCTGGGCTGGCAGAACTGATCTTCACAACAAAGAAGGGCCAGGGGTTATACTGCTGCTGCCTTTAAGTGATGAGGGCAAGGCTCAAGACGCTTTTCCCCCTATGCTATGACACCACTCGCTCAATGTGCCAGGCATGGGCCAGGCCAACCAGTCACACTCAGGGCTGGGGGGTGAGAGAGGGACTGCAGCAGCACAATGTGTGTCCCAGCCACGAGGGAAATGTAAAGTGTGATCCAGTTATGTGTCTCGTGCTCACAGGAAGGATCACAGAATCAGAGAATGGTTGAGATTGGAAGGTGCCTCTGGAGGTCATCTTGTCCAACCCCCCTACTCAAGCAGGGACACTTAGAGCTGGTTGCCCAGGATTGTGTCCAGCTAGGTTTTGAATATCTCCAAGGATGCAGACTCTACAACCTCTCTGGGCAACCTGTGCCAGTGTTTGATCATCCTCACGGTGAAAAAGGGTTTTCTGATGTTCAGATTGACTTCCATGTGCCCAGTGCCTCTTGTCCTGTCACTGGGCACTATTGAGAAGACTCCATCTCCCTGTCCTTCACTCCCTCCCATCAGGTATTTACATACACTGGTAAGATCCCCGCGAGCCTTCTCTTCTCCAGGCTGAACAGTCCCAGCTCTCTCAGCCTCTCCTCATGTGAAGGATGCTCCAGAACCTTCACCATCTTTGTGGACCTGGGCTGGACTCACTCCAGTAAGTCCACGTCTCTCTTGCACAGGGGAGCCCAGAACTGCACACAACACTGCAGATGTGGCCTCACCTGTGCCAAGTAGAGGGGAAGGATCCTGATCCGCTGGCAACACTCTTCCTAAAGCAGCCCAGGATGCTGTTGGCCTTCTTTGCCACAAGAGAGCATTGCCGGCTCATGGTCAGCTTGCTGTCCACCAAGATCCCAAGGTCTTCTCTGCAGAACTATCTTCCAGCCAGTTGGCCTGCAGCCTGTACTGGTGCAGGGGCTTACCCTCAGATATCCCCGGATGCAGGACTTTGCATTTCCCTGTGTTGAACTCGATGAGATTCCTCTCTGTCCAGCCTGTCAAGGTTCCTCTCAAAGGCAACACAACCCTCTGGCTCATCAGCCACTCCTCCCAGTTTTTTTATTATCTACAAACTTGCTGAGGGTGCACTCTGCCCCATCGTCCAGGTCATTAATGAAGATATTGAACAGCACTGGCCCAGCATTGACCCCTGGGGTATACCACTTAGTGACTGGCCTCCAAGGACCTTGTACCACAACGCCCTGGGCCTGGCCATTCAGATAGTTTTTAATCCACCTCACTGCTCACTTAGACAAGCTGACAGGGTATGGCTTAGATATGAGGGTGTTACGGGAGACCATAACCTTACTCAGATCAAGGTAAACAACATCTACCACTCTCCCCTTGACCACCAAACTTGTCATCTCATTATAGAAGGCAGTAAGGCTGGTCAAGCATGATTTCCTCTCTGTAAATCCATGCTGGCTAATCCTGATCACCTTCTTGTCCTTCATGTGTTTGGAAATGCTTTCCAGGAAGATTTTCTTCATCACCTTCCCAGGGCCTGAGGTGAGGCTGACCAACCTGTAGTTCCCTGGATCTTCCTTCCTGCCCATAGAGATGACATCAACCTGTTCAGAATGGCACACTTTCCTTCTGTACCTCTCAGGCTAGAGAGGATAGGGAAGGACTGGACAAGAGTGATAAATTCTCTTTCCCTGTGCTATAAAATGCTACTTGAAGTGTTCCCTGGAAATGCTGTTCCTTTTTAAAAATCAGCTGTTTTTCTCTCTGTTTCTTCTTGTCCCTGTCGAAGAACAAGCATCTAAAGTCCATTGGTCATTGATTACACTCAGTAAAAAACAAGGAAAATGTGTACCAAGACTTCAGGGAAGTCAATCTTCCACTGCAGGAAAATTCAACACCTTCTTAAGGAAAGAAGAGGAATCATGCCTATAGGAGGAAGATCCAACTTCCAATTACTCCCAGGGCAAATGCACACTGGAGAAAAGGCCCATGGCATTAGACCCAGATGCTGTTGTACTCCTCATTTCAGATGGTTTGGATTCCACCTAACTCTCTGCACTTGCTCTCGGCTGGCTGTAGTCCTGCAGATGCAATTAGTTTACAGAGAAAGCTCGGCTCCAAACATCCTAGCTTCACAGGAGTGGACTGGGCATGATGCTGGGACCAACAGCAAGCCAGCAACATAATCCTCAGCCTCTCTGGTCGCTACATCCTCCTGCGGTTTCCAGTCCTGTCACCAGTCACATGGGCCACCGTGAAACTGCCCAAGAGCTGCCTGAATCTCAGGATTAACAGGCTGGACTCCCCTTCACTAACACAATCGTACTGGAGCGTACCAGCAAAGATGGAAGAACCTGGACCAAGCTGGCAAGTTCAAAGCAGCTTACTAGAGAATCACCTGMTCCAAGGAACGGGCAGGCAGAAGACATTACAGATACAATTTTCCTCACTAGTGCCCTGAGGGTGCATGAAGGAACTGTAACATAAGAAAGAACTTGTTTTGCCCTCCATGTACCCATAGGCCAGCTGGCACTACTAAGCTTTTTCTGGTAGAAGACTGTAGTTTGTCTGACCACAGAATAATTTTATATATATACCCAAGAATCAATCTGTGCAAGTGCTTTGTATGATCTTTTTCTACCGTCCTGCTTTAATGGATGTAATAAATAAAGCTCTGGCTTTATTACCAGTACTTAATTCTTTTGTAACATTTGGAGAGAACTAAATTTTCCTCAGACACAGCTACCTGCACAAACATAAATCCAGCATGATCTCCAATATTGACAACTACCTACTCTAAAGGAAAGCCTAATGTTCTGAGTGTTAGAGATACATTTCCACAGACAAACACTGACACAACAAGGGAGGAGCTGAATGTCACTGGATCTTGAATTCTGACCCCAGTTTTGTAACCATCTTACTGTCTGAACTTCAGTAAATCATGTATTTCGCTGCTTCAGCTCCCCCATTCACCAAATGAGGGCTAATAAAGATGTCACATGCATTGTGCTAAAGTTTTTCACCTTCAAAACACTTTAGATGTGTAAAATAAGGCAAAAATGTTGAGCACCACTAATAAACTGCTAGGTCAAGATGACTGTTTTTCTTTATAGTATGAATGAGAATAGATGCCCACTAGAAAAAAAACCAAACCCACAGCCCCTCCCCCCAAAAAAGCCCAAACCAACAATCAACAGATCACAGATGTAACACACAAGCAGAGGTGAAAATATGTGTGGGAAATGACCCTAAAACATCTGAGAAGGAAGCCACAGAACAAGCAAAGCAGTAGGAAAAGACTGATCTTTTGGGAGTTGCTTTTTGGTTGATTTGTTGCTATTACACCATACAAGATAAATAAAAATGAGACTCCTAGCTCACTGTAAAATGAGAATTGGTATTTATTTCCTGACTGTCACTTATCTACTTACCGTAAACTTTGATATCATGTGTTGCAAAAAAACCACCACGCACAAGACGTTGCAAATAAACTGTTTTCTAACTGGAAGCACAATCTTTAATGCTAAGACTACTGTTCATCTTCTCGATCATTCCTCACTGTTCTGTACCGCACATTATCACTTGCCCGTATCCAGCTGTTCTTTCACAATTTGATTAATGACTGCGAAGTAAGGGTTATCCTTTCCCACTGTGCCTGTGCAACACCCCGTACAGTGGTGATGTACTGGGTGTGGCTGGGATAGACTTAACTGCCTTCACAGCAGCTCGTATGGCCCTGTGCTTTGCATTTGTGGTTAAAACAGTGTCGATAACACATCAATCTTTTGGCTGCTGCTGAACAGTGCTTGCACAGCAACAAGGCTTTCTTTCTCTCTTCTCCCTCCCCTCACCCCAAAGCAAGTAGGCTTGCAAGTGGGCAAGACACCGGGAAGGGACACAGCCAGGACAGCTGGCTCCAACTGACCAAAGGGATATTCCAGACCATATGATGTCATGTTCAGCAATAAAAGCTCAAGAAAAGGAGGTATAAGGGGAAATGTTCGTGGTTATGGCATTTGTCTTCCCAAGCAACCGATACACATGCTGAGGTCCTGCTTTCCAAGAAGTGGCTAAACGTCTGCCTGCTGATGGGGAGTCGTGAATGAATTCCTCCTTTTGCTTTGCTTGTGTGTGCAGCTTTTGCTTTCCTTATAAAACTGTCATTATCTCAATCCATGGGTCTTTTCGCCTTCCTTCTGTTTTCTCTCCATCCTGCAGGAGAGGGGAGTGAGAGGCAGGGTGGGTATTTGGCTGCTGGCTGGGGTTAACCCACTGCAGGTGGCCTACTCCTTGCCTGGGGCTTCTAGCTGCTGCAGTAGTACAAAGAACAATATTAAAAACTTCATTGCAGAAAGGAACTGAACATGGTTTTTGCAAATCCCAAGATCATATCCTGAACTGACAGGCTGAAACTGCTGTGTTACTGCGTAACTTTTAGCTATGGATAATAATTTTCTTYTTCTATATAGAAATAAGATGTGAAATGCCAGCTAAACTGCAGGGAGGAACAATAATGCCGATAAGAAGCAAAATTGCCTCAAGGTGCCCAGTTCTAGAGAAACACTATAACTCTTATCTCAAAGATTTACCATAACACTGAGACACACACATTGTCATGTATAATCCACCCAGCACTGCATTATCTTTTCATTGAATTATTTTGCCAAATGTACAACCACTTTCTTGCTTTTCTCAGATTATTTTCTTTTCTTTCTTGACTGTACTCCCCTCTGCTACACTCTCCCGTAACAAGTTGTACTATGACTTTTTGTCTCCAGCGTTTTCCTTCCTTTTTTTCTGCTCTTTATTCCCCTTTCCCCTTCTTTCCCTACATTACACTCCATATTTCTTCTCCTTTATATCTCTCATTCTTTCCCACCCAAATTTCCCTCTATACATGCGAACACACTGTAATTCCCTCTTTTAATGTTTCCTAGCTATCTTCCCCACTCTCTTGCATCAGGACATGCATTGCAATTAGCTGACTAAAAATTAGCACCATTTAGGGGAAAAAGATCAGGGGACAGGATTCAGCATGGTACTAAACCTGTACAAAGACTGAGGCTGCTCTGGTTTACCAATCTCCAGCTGGTAGTTGGCAATACCTGAAAGTGCTTTTCCTTTCCATCCTTCTCTGACAATTTAACCCTCTAGAAGACAGAAACAGCTTTTTTTTTCCCCTGGATGCTGTAAAACAGCATTGAGAGGAGAGCTTCTCCATTGCACTTGCTGGAGCACTGATGAACCTTTGCGCTGCTTTAATGTCCCTCCTCCTGAATCTGAAAAGAGAAGGACTCTGAAAACTATCCATGAAATTGATAAAAACTGGTTGATTTCCACTCTCTTAAAACTTACTCAAGTTCTAGTGCAAGCAATAGTAGAGAAACTGTCTGTCTACAGATTTGGAGCAAGGGACAGCACTGACTCATATCCAGTTTTATCACTGCCTTTTTAAAAAAAGAATATAAGAAGAGCTAAATGCTTTTTGTATTTGAACGAAAAAAAGTCAAAGTTTCCAGCTTGTGACACCAGCCAAGATAGTAAGTGGAATTTTCCATCCCTAGGCGAGCCAATCAGGATAACCATACCCTGGAGAAATGTCACTGACTGCAGCTGTACATTTCCGAATGTTACACCTCAACACAGTGAAGCAATACCCATATATTATTAAGTACATATTTCTGGACAGAATAAAACAATTTTTTTGGAACAGCTTCCCAAAACAGAAAGATGAGCAAAGAGCAGGCCAAGGTTACAATTGTAGTTCATGCAAGACTGGTTCAGCTAATTTAAGCAACAATGTTGACTGCTGTTGTAATCGAGATTTCTTTCTTCCAGGGCGGTGTTGGAAATGTGAGCTGTAACAGCCAAACCCCTACTAGAAAAAGAAGATAAAAAACCCTGTCCATTTAAAACTTCACTAATGACAGATGAAATCAGCTGCCTTCAAGTGCATGGTTCTGTGAAGCAGTCAGTCTTTGGTTGCACAATAATCTCTCAGCCCCTGCGTCTGGGCAGATTTCCTTCTTGTCTGGCTGCTTTGCTAAAATAAGGAGGCTGCCTGGCCTGATAAGTGACTTCTCTTGTGCRCCCCCATCCACAGGCTATTTATTGAAGATAAAAACGGTGGGAGGGTGAGAAAAGGCGAAATAATCTTATTCAGACCCTCTATGACTCAGATAAGAGGACAATCCTAAGTACAAGCAAGTGGTATTCTTTATCTATTAGTAAGAAGTTATCTATCTGCTCAGGCACAGGCCTCAGTGGTAGAGAAGGATGTGGGATAATCACAGAACCAGCATATGAATGACATTATTAAAGAGCCCTTGTTCAGGGTGTTAGCCATGACCATTAAAAAGGCAATTCTTGGTAATGATTAGGTACAATTAAATCCTGCCTACCACTGATCACAGTGTATGCAATACTTCAATCCCACCACTGCCAGTTTAACTAGCTCCCTGCCTCAATCCCCACAGCTGCTTGCACCACCACTGCACCACACTGAAAGACACCATACAATCCTGTACGTTATTAACTGAAAGCTGAGGACTTCATGGTTATATGGCAAAGAATATGCTATATTCTCACCAGGCAGTGAATTAATTAAAAAAAAAAAAAAACAAACACAATACAAGTTTGTTACCAACAACCTCATAATTTTCTTTTCTCTCCAATCCAATATTAACAGATTTGTTTTAAAAATCAACTTAAATGTAAAACATTTCAACTGTAAAAGCATTATCAGTAAGTTTTTCCAATCTACATAAAAGATGCACACACAACACTCAAAATACTGCAGCAATGTAAGTGATAATTGAGTAACATTGCACAGCTGACTGTTAACATGTCTGCAAAGGATAGGACAGAATTTTAAATGCAGCAAATGCCCTAGCAGGGTTTCAACTCTGGGAAACACAGCTGCTTTCCCTCTAACTCTCAAAGAGGTGCTTATGTCTTTCTAGACACCTGCAATGACTGAAGGTACTACTCTGGACAAAGCCAGGAGACCCCTATAGTTTGCGAGCACGTAGCTTGTCCATCTATTAATAAGGAATTACTTCTCTGTGCAGGCAACAGCCCCCATGTAACAGCTAGCCTGCCACCCACTCCAGTGGTCTCTCCTGTCTCAAATCAAGTCATAATCCCCAAATCATAGATGAACCTGCTGTTTCAGCTAAGAGCAGGGACACTTCCTCTATAATTGGTTTTCTCTGCAGATGCACAGATACAATCACTGGCTCAGCCTGTGGTGTTCATTGGGAACCTGTGCCCCACACCACCAAGCAAAATGCCCATTTAGAAAAATACTACCCGATTGCTGCAAAAAGCACGCGTGCATGTGGCTCCTGCTGTAATTCACTCAACTGCAGAAGACCATCTGTCTTGCACAGCAGGGAGAATCCCTCTATCACGACTCAAAAGATTATAGGAAGTAAAAAACATTGTAAGAGACTTGAATCTCCAGAGTCCTCTAGTAAAAAGTGGAGGATCTGGTGATAGCAACCAAAAATGTAGGGATTAATATAACCAAATCTCTGCAGATTCAGAAATTGCACAGCAAGATGTGATTGTTACTCCTCTCCTCTGCAAGGCAAGCACTTCCAACATCTAGATCCTCCTGGAGAGCCAAGTTAACTGTTCTCTCAGTCYGGTAAACCTGAGAGTCAGACAGAATGACAGGAGAAGACAGTCCACACTGTGGGTAGGTTTGTGTAAACGGAGAGAGACTTCCTCAAGCACACAAGGCGCTTCTGAGGCAAGAAAAAGAAAAGGACTGGGAGGAGAAGAAAACTGTAGGCCAACAAAAGTGGGTTTGGCAGAACCTAAAAATTAAGAGGTTTGCGCTGTCTTAAGGAATGGAAGAAAAGTGGCTCTCGATGGCAGAAAGGAATCCAACAATGATGCACAGGAATATACATGCTCATGGAGGTACAGAGACACCTAAGGTATGTAAACATTGCTGGAGAACTTTATCCTTTGAGGCTGCTGCAAAAGCAGCAACAGAGTTCACCAACCCTCGGTCTGGAGAGGGAGCCCTCCTTGGGGACAGGAGATTGCCCACCTCACCTGACATACTTCCTTTCAGTCAGCTGGGAAGAAGAGCTCCTTGTAGGAGCAAGGCACCTCTGAAACCACTGCTCTGAACCATTCTCAGACTTATTGTTTGGGTTGTTTGTATTGTTTGCCCTTTAAATAGTCAATAAAGTCCCACTTTGTCAGCAATATAAAATATAGAAAGAGCTTAATCCTTACTTGTGAGCCACAGAGCTCTCGTAGATAAAGTTCATGGCTGTCTAAAAATGGATTTACCAACCATGCATGGCAATACCACCTACAGAGAAGGAGCCCACGTTGGCTGACCAGCCAAGCCTGGCTCAGACTGGCTGGCTGCTTGAAGCCCAGGGTACACAGTGTTTATTATTAACAAACACCCACAAACTCTGCACAGCAAGCTGCAAAGTTTCCCCCTTGACCTGGATATCCAATACATATCTAACAGCCTACAGCTACTTAAAACTCAGATAGGAACATATAACACAAAATCAGTAACTCATGGCAACAATCATTCTAGTAACCTATCTAACTAGATGCACAAAAAATAAAAAGCATATGCAATCTCATCTTCCTGAAAGTTGTTACTGAGATAAGGAATACCTTGCAAACCTCTCAGTGAAGTCTCAGTTCCTATACCTGCTAACCCTCAGCAAGCAATCTGTTCATCACTCGCCCTTACAGATGCTGCTCACAACACAACCAGTTCTCATTGTCTGAGGCATTTATTGCTTGACTGATTCAAATCTTCAGTTAACACCTGCCGTATCTCTCCCTGCCCCAGAGAACACCACGCTGACATCTGGCAGTCGCACAGACAGCAGTTAAAAAGTTCGTATCTGTCATCTCCAGCAAAGGCTTTATTAGCCATGGCAACGGAGCCTTGAGCAAGGTCTCCTCGAATAAGAGGAGGACTTGTTTACATCAGTGAAGTCCACGTTGTTAGCTGTGCTGGCACATGATAATTTTTATCAGGAAAAAACAGGTGTGAGTTCCCGAAAATGCTAACATCATGACAATTTCCAGACCAACTGGCATCATCATAACCTGGCTGCTGGATAAGACCGGGCCTTAGCACACAAAAGAACAACCTTTTCTAAGTGCAAACACCTTATGCTCGGCAAGGTGCCAGAGAAGTGAAGGGCAATGAATGAGGGGGAAAAATGAGAAGAGATGAGATTCCCCAGTGGCACTGTCGCAGGTGACAGCTTTCAGTGACTGCCTGGAGACTGGCAGGCCTCTCAAACACGCTGTGACAGCACTCCCGTGTCTACTAAGAAGCTTCACTCAAGCAATCTACAAAAGGCTCAATTAGCCAGCAGGTGACAAGCAGCAACTGGGGACTGTGTTTTTCCCAAACAGGTAAGAGAGCTCTCGAAGTGGCCTTCCCTGAGCGTGATTACAGACTTGCAGGAAAGTATTCTAAGTCATTCTGTAGTTCTGCAGCTGCTGCTGGTCATCTTGGGTTAACAGCATACTTCTCTCCCAGCAGTCAGTACTTGTTTCTTGAACTCCCTAATGGCATTTTAAAAAAAAAAAAACAACAAATCACCAAAAACATTCTAAGAAAATTCCCCCTTGAAGCAGCTTGTCAATCTTGTCATCATTGCACTTCCATTTTCCTTAAGGGACGCTGTGAGCAGGAGAGGAAGCCATAAGCATTGCAGCTGCTGCTGTTGTTGCAAGAACAGCAGCCAAATTTGCTTTGGCTTTGAAAGCTGCAGTCACTTCGCTTTGACCAGTCAGACATACCTGTACTCGCCATTACATTCATCAAATTACCAGTATCTCAGTGCAGGGAGTTGTTTCAGCTGTGATGATCCCTTAAGAATCTGAGTTACGCAAAAAAGACGAAGCTCACAGGTGGGTGAAAGGAAATCACAGCAATTTTAGAGTTTGACCTCTGTGTACAGAAAGTAGCAATTTCTGGCTGCTGTATACTTTACATCTCACCACAAAATAGGAGGACAAGGCCACAGTGCACATGATGTGACAATAGCGCAAAGGAGACAACTCAGCAGCAGTACTGAGCAAATACCTCACAAGCACTCCCCAGGGAGGGGAGCGGAGGAAACACTTACTCATAGTAAGCAAACACTGTCTGGCTTTGGGGGACAATACTCCATTACCCTGGTAATGCAGAGCAGGTACCTACCAGAGCCTCACGGTCAGGTATACTGCCCTCACTGAGGTATGGCCACGGCTTTACTGGATCACAATGAGACACAACAAATTGTTCCAGCACCTACAGCCCCAGAACCCAGTGAAGGATGCTTGGCAAGATGCTCTTTATCATTTATAGGCTCCGAGCAGATGGAGACCGCACTTGGAAAGAACCGATCCCCTGGTTTCTGTTTCTCTGTGGCAGGAGAGGAGGATGTTCAAAGGGACACCATCTCCAAAGAGAGTGAAGACAGGGAATACACTGCACTTGCACGTCTTAAAGGAAAGTCACAGAGCAGTAAGAATCCATGCTTTTCATCACATCTTATTATCCACGGACACCATGTACACCTGATTAAGTTTTTTAAATGGCATTTGCAAATCTAACTTCCTGTAAAACAAATGTGCCAGGAAACCACTGCCAATACTTCACTCTGCTCTTTCAAGCATACTAAACACATCTCAGGTGATGTGGTAAATTTCTAGGCTTCATTTCCTTTTTTTTTGTTTCAGAAAATGCATTTGCTAACCCTTGTCCAACCACCTCTATATGAAGAGCACTACATGCACTCAGGTTGCTAATAAATGTATTGCAACAAATCCTAGATGAGTCAAATGAGCAATGAAAGGTAGCTCCAACTTTGTGCTTTTAGGAAGCCTCTTTTAGGATACAAATAAAACATTCACTGACACATTCAGAACAGAGATTCCCTAGTGTTTAACAATGACTATAATTGTCTTTTTACAAAATGTACTGGAGTTGATTTTTTAGCCTTCTAGAGCAGTTTCAACATCAGAAAAATTACTAGTTTCTTTTTTGCTGAAAGACATAGAAATTAAAACAGATGGTACAAAACCTTCCCCTGCCCAAGAGAAAAAGAAAAAGGACTACATTCTCAGCTTGTGGTTTGAAGCACATGGAACCACTTCAGGCTTATGTAGTTCCTGCCCTTATAAGCCAGACACTTGCTCTTGCTGACAGTGGTCTCTATGGCTGCACTGTTCTCTAAAAACTCTTACAGAAAAAAGAAAACCAAAGGAGAGCTGAAATAAAGCTACATCAGTTCCCTGGTTTGGTTTACTGTGTAACCTTGTGAACAGCTGCATCACTGCAGCTGAGAACGGTTGCATGGACGTGGGACAGAAAGGGAAAATTCCTTAAACTGGTGTAGCTTGTGAAGTTTTGTCTCATCAAATATAAAACTGTGTCAGCCTACCACCAAGCACTCCTTGGTTAACAAACAGAGAACACACAGTTTGCTCCAGGCTCTTACACAAATACCTGGGCAGAAATTGTAAAATGGCCATCCAGAGCAGAGGCATGGAAAAAATACAACTGGCCAAGCCAGCCTGTTTCAGTGATCTCAGAGTGGAAATAACAGGACTTCCCAGACCTATTGGTTTTAATTACTAGGCTTGGACATTCCTCACTGAAGTGCTCCTGCTTACTTTGGAGCCATCTAAGACTTAGATAATTTTTTTCTCTCTTTGCTCAGCATGCCAAGCAAGGTCCTTTTACTGCAGCTTCTAGCAGAACAACAGAAATAATTAGCAGCTACAACACATAGCTCTGACCTTGGACTGAAAATAGCTTTGCTGCTGAAAAACATGTCCCATTTCTTATTGCTTAGCCAGTAGTTTATCACATAGTTGCAGACTGAAGACACCTGCACATTCTTGGGGTGGTTTTCCTCAATTATTGTTTTCTTTGCGAACATAAAATGCTTCCTGCATGCCTCAAAATAAGACTTCTTGTATAGTACGTCATGACATCATGGATAGTTATTACAGCATTATTTTTCATGTTTTCTGTTATCAGCCAGATGAAACGTCAAGCAGAACACAGAACTGTTTGAATCTAAGCTTTGTAGATTAGCATCCGGCAACTTTTACCAAGCCATTACTTTCCTTTGGAAGAATTATAGACAGAGTGATAGTAGGGGAAAGTTGAAAGTGCAGTCTACACAGGACCCAGAGACAGGCTTACAGTTTCAGCACCTCTGCATATCACCAGAATCCCTCTCTCCTGACTGGGCAGCATTATTACCATAGGGGCAAAATCATACATCACTGACGCACTGCTGCAAAGAGTTAGATGTTTTACTTCAATCACCTCCACAGACAGAAAGACGTTTCAGGCTCAAGATCAAGTTAGAAGACCGAGTAGCTCTCGAATCATTCCAAGCATCATTTGCTTTTGTAAATTTCCTTCTCCTGTATCAATGGTTTTGATTAGGAATTGTTTTCTTCCACTAACAGATTTTGCTTTCTTTTCATATTTTAACTTCTTCTGAATTTAGCTCCCCAGTAAATTTGTCTGATATCATCCAACACATTCAGAAATTGATCTGGGCTCCAGCAACCTAACTACCAGCATTTTCTAGCTTTCAGTGGTAGACATATTAATATTCTCTTGAATGCTATCATTCAACTGCATGTTAGTATACAAATAACCCAGAGAGGTTTCAGCATACTTCAAAGTTACTCAGAATTACAGATTGTCTTGTTGGCCATTCACTTATCAAGCATATAATTGCTTTTGGCAAGACTTACTCCGGAAATTAAATAGATACTCAGCAGAAAATCTTTAACTATTGCCTTAGCATTTTTAACAAGTTAAAATGATGTTGTTAAGTCAACTTTTATTGAGTTTATCCTTTTTTACCTTGTAATTGTTCGTAAATTTTTTCTTTGGCCTTGAGAAGATAATTTTGATTTTCTTCTTTTCTGCCTGGTGAAACTGCTCTTTCCTGGTTCATATTGAGCTGAAAGAATCAGCACTGTTTTTAGCTTAAAACACCCTGTATTCTGAGGCTGCGCTTACTATGCCAGAACTATTGTCAGCTCAGTAACAACAGTGTTATTATGGGAACAATCACCTTCAGTCTGAACTGTGGTCAAAGTTAGCTTGGCCCAACCTGAAGGAGGTGAAGGAGAGGCAAAAAAGGCCATGGGCCACCGGGATACCTATATAGGCTCCACTGTCAAACACGGGCTGTGCTGAAAGCAGGACCTAGTCCAATACAGCACCTGTGGCATCCTCCAGACTTCAGCTGTAAAAATACAAAAGGCACATATGGGCTCCACAAGAAATTTAGCTGAATCAGACTTGTTTCAATCTATGAACACTGCCACAAATTCATACCACTGTCTCTAACGGCACAGGATGCCTCAAAAGGCTTCCAAGAACCCATCTACTGAGAACTCACCAAGCTAAGTAACATAGGTTCCTAGAAAGTCTTACAATAAAACAAGCCAGTGGTAGCATGGACACAGAGCAAACATGCTTCAAACAAATCAGCACAGTTAGTGTGGCATACTGAAGATTACCACGTGTGTCGATTTTGCCAAACTGGCTAAAATTCAAGTTATTTAGCTTCTCTGGTATAAGTGTATTGTGCATCCTGATACATGCCCACTCAAACACTTACTTAGTACACTGCTGCTATAGAACCAAGGTGGCCACAATGGGATCCTGCATGTATCCCCATGAATATAAGAGATCTTGGCAAAACTGCAAATACAAA
>JAYKAV010002108.1:56469-126742 GCA_035582835.1 Phoebastria nigripes | reverse complement strand
CCCTCCTCTGGACACGCTCCAGCACCTCAATGTTCTTCTTGTAGTGAGGGGCCCAAAACTGAACACAGTATTCGAGGTGCGGCCTCACCAGTGCCAAGTACAGGGGCACAATCACTTCCCTACTCCTGCTGGTCACACTATTTCTGATACAGGCCAGGATGCCATTGGCCTTCTTGGCCACCTGGGCACACTGCTGTGAAATATTATCACAATAGAAAATTGTAGCATTCTTCTTTTCCAATAATTTTGTTTCTTATGAAATAAAAGCTCCATCTAAAATCTTTGTAACAGAGAATGACTGTTGGGTATAGATGATTTGCTAAATTCTCACAAACATCCATCCATGAAATGCTTAATGTGTTCAGAAAGCAAGAATCTACATTTAATAGTTTATTTAGACAGTGCATTAGATAAACACTATTAGGAGGTATTAGAAGAGATTCCAAACATCCCATGAGATTCTGAGCATTCATGCATTTTATATAAAACCTGAACCAGGATGGAAGCTTATCTAGCAGCAAGCAAGTTCCTGTCAACAGCAGCGGCTGAGTAACTGATCAATAGTTACGAACTGCCAAGGGGAAAAGACCCTGAACACCACTGAAGTGACAGAGACAATTCCCAAGACAAAAACAGAGCAGGTGTTCAAGGCCATATACAATAAGCTTCAGACAGAAGACAGGATTTGTGAATAGTCCAGAGAGGACAACTGCAGAAGCATGAACAGTCAGCAAAGTAGCTGTAATTTGGAATTACTCTATACAATTGAATTTGACTATTGTTGCCACAACATGCAAAAAGTTCTTTTACAGCTCCCTTAACGTAGCTAGAGAATACATTCACCCACTCAAAAAGTGACAAGGCTCTTTAAAAAAAAAAGAGTTGTTTTTCACCCACATTGACTGACTGCTTTGGATTTCCAAATCTAAGTAGTAAGACAGTAATGTCAGACTAATTAATGATTTCCATCGACTTTAAAACACTGGGAAGTTATATGATTTTTCAGGCATTGCCCATCCAACTCAGAAGAAAGATGATCAAAAGTTGAGGCTGCAACAAGAAGATCACTGTAGAAACAGCAATAACACTTCAGGACCATCCCAAAGGTGCTGTGTGTATGGCTCAGCCCACAAAAAGCTGAATGCACCTTATGCACGTGCGTGCAAAGTTAGCTGAGTTAGTTTAAACTGCTTTTGAAGTTGTCCAAGTGCATTGAGGTGACCTGGTGCTCACCCAATCTGTTTTGTCTACTCTGATGTGCAGGCTATAACCTCTGCCAGAGAGCTAGTAATAAATGGGGGCAGGAGAGGGGAAAAGCAGTATGATCTTAAAAACATTACAGCCTTTTCTGATGTGACTGTCATCTCCTGGTGGAATTTCTAGTCACCTCCAAAAACTATGGACTAAATTACAGCTACCTATAGGTTTTGTGCGTGAGCTTCTATTATCAGTCTGCAGCTTTTCAAAATCCAGAACGCATGCATTTCAACCCACACTTCCAGCGAGCCTTCTTTTGATACAACTTTATTGGACACAGAATGGATTTAAACAAAAAATGAACTCACTGAAGAAGCTGCCCAGCTGTTGTAATTGTGACTGTCCAGTTCTTTGGTAACTGAAGATGCATCTACAATGGCAGCAATGAGGTACAAAATGAAGGCACTTCCATTAAAACACAGACCCTGTTGAAAAACCAAACAGCGTAAGTAATTAATATGCACATGCATTTGTTACCATTTTCTATTCCAACATTACAAAACACTCCTCTGAAATATAATGTACACATGCAATGTACACAAGAAATGTGATTCTTAACTATTTTTACCTTCTTCCAAGTTTCTATCTGTAAGATTAGAATTTAACTGCTTATTTTGAAGATCCATAAACATGAAAGCGTATTTTGGACAAACCGTTCTCTCCATCACACTAAATCCAGAAGAGTCTTAAAGCTGGTGTACTGTGATTTTCCAAAAGTGAAAATAAGGACACAGTTTGGTTATCACAATCTAAGTGTTAGGCAGTAAGAATATGACCCTACATGAAAAAAAAAGGAACAAACCAAAACTGCAATTTGATTACATTTCTAATCTACACAAAGATACACCGTAGGAATCAATAACTGGTRGCATATGAAGAATATTTATAAAGCTTCCAAAACTTTGTTTTCTCCACTTCTGAAGGAGATAAAGAGGGTGTAAGTTTTTCAGTCATATTCTTCTACCTTTCAGTACCTATCCCTTCTGCCTGTTTTTGAGAGGAGAAAGAAACAGATAAAACYAAGGAGAAGAACAGTCTGAATGGACTACACAAGTCATCAAGACCCATCCATGGCAGATGCTGCATTTTCTCTTCCAAGGAGCAGAGTTAATGTCTCAGGGTACCTATGYTCGTTACTAAGAAAGAAGCAAAGCAGATAACATTGATCTCGCATAACGCTACAGAGAACAAACAACAACAGTTTGCTTGGGTTTTGCATGTGAGAGAGAACAGGAAAGGAAGGGAGAACAGAAGTCTAAGAAGATGAAAGACAGATAAAAAGATACGAGTTTTTTTTTTAAAGTACATAATTTTAATACTTTGTCCTTTACCTATTACTTGGTCATGGCTATAGGAAGTTCATTCTTATTTTAAAAATAATCCCCCAAAACTCCACCCTGCTACTTGTCTAAGGTATATGAATTTGGCCATAAAATATACTTTTAGTTCACTGGTGCCATGTTTAGGTGGAATACCCGTGACATGCTTTGCACCTAGTTACAATTGCAGGAATTAGTAACTCAATTTAGACCAGGTCCTAATGTTGTACATGATCTGGTCCCTTCAGCTTCTGGCTCCATGTTTGCACTCCAGAGTGTCACACAAATATCATAACCCTTAACTCTGTTGTCCCAGTTGTCTCTAAATGTTGCCATACTGGTGCAGCTCCAACTTACTAATTTCCATGGTGTGACCCACTGGATGCTAGGAATATATGCCAATTATTCACTATTGAATTCACTAGTCACCAGCTCTGGCAGAATCTAAAAAAAGAGCTGCAGCCCAAGAAGAGAAGTTCAGAAGGCAGCGACAACAGCTGTATCCACATCAGCAATTCCCTCAGCACACCAAAGCGTGGATCGATTGAAGTGGTTGCTATGGAAGCTCCTCACATCCATCTCCAGGACATTTGGTTCTGGCAGAGTTTACTTCAGACTCGGTGGAGTCTGGCCCACTGCCGCGACACACAGAGTTCAAAACTTTCTGAAGGGAAGCCATTCCCCAAACACGTGCTTTCTCAACTGCAGGCCCTTCCAGAGAGCAGCATGCTGTGCTGTCATCTGTCAACACGTCAGTCTTCAGGTCACCACTGCCTATATGAGACTTCCCATGCAAAAAGCCGCCTTAACAGTTTTCAGAGCAGGCTGAAAGGCATGCATGTGCTCCTGTGGTTCCTAAGTCCTTGCTACTTCAGGGCATTTGGAAAAGGGTCACTTAGCTACCTTTCCGCAGGGAACCGTGGGCAGTGCCTCAGCATTCAGATGGAGTCCAAGGCCTGGCACTTGAGGTTTGATTCATACACTTATAAATGAGTGGGGTTTATCTCACCTRTATCAGTTGATCTAATAAAAGGTATTATSTCTATCCACAGATCTCACCTCTCTTGTTTTATCTGGGCATTACAGTAATAAAATATCAAACTGTCAGTTTTAGGATAAGATGACAACAATTGGCAGGTTCAGGTGAACTTCTGTAAAGCACTGATTTTCAAACTCCAAATTTGATTGCCTAGAGTATTTGTTGTTATTTTTAGATTTCCCATTCCAAAAAGACTCAATTACCCTGGAAAGCTACAAATCCCTGCAATATCTTGTCATGTAGAAAAGAAAAAAGCACATAATTTTTGAGAAGTGCTGCTCTGGGAAATAACACTGTTGGGGAAGACGGAATGCAATGCAAGCTGATTGGGCCTTTACTGCCAATATATTACTCAGACCAAATGGTTCATGTTAAATTACCATCTGCTTCTTAAATTCAAATTTACCAGATTTTAAAAGCTTCCATTGATTGTTTTAGCAAAGAACTTGCACTATTAAGGAGAGTCAGTTTTGAAGCACGTCCTTTGGGTTAATTTGCAGTAAAAGTAACTGCATCTTAAGCAATTTGGTAATGTGCTTAACCTGCAAAAAGTGGATTTATGACAGAGAAGTCCAGATGTAATTTTGGATACTGCATACAATAGGCACAGTTTGAGCTAACTGTCGCCTAAGGAGGCAGAACAATAACTAGCAGAGACTGAAATTCAGGATACTTCAGAGAATAGGGGGAAGGTAGGTGTAAACACACTCACTCAAAAAGGCGTGTGTCACTCAAAAAGGCGTGTGTCACTCAAAAAGGCGTGTGTCACTCAAAAAGGTGTGTGTCACTCAAAAAGGCGTGTGTCATGCTCTCTTGAATTAAGACATTAACAACATCTCGCTGAAAAGAGACCCAACATTCCTCTCGGCCAGCCAGGAATGGCAGAGGTCCAATTCAAAGGCTGTTCCCAACAGCTCTTTTAATACCTTAGGGCAAAACAAGCTGGAATGCAAGCATCTTTTATTTATTTTGCATTTATTTTCTCTTCATATTACCCTTTACTGTAAAAGGAGACTACCTTTGGACCTACATTTATGTGATCTTATCTACAATATGTTTGGAACTCAGAGCAAGAAATACACTCAATATGAAGTAGAAACAAATCAAATACTCCAGCTTGTCTACCACATAGATCAGGGGCAACTCATTTATGTGCCACTGTTGTCTGATAATAGTGTTAAACTGATGAAAGAGGGGTAATGACTAAAGCTGTATCCAAATGGATACAAAGATGCTTTCCCTCTGAATGTACTTTACTTACATCTAATACAATGGGAAAAAAAAAACCCACACCTTTAAATGTACCCAGACACATTACTGATGTAATTGAAATAATCCAACATTTCTATAGCAGTGTTATAGCCTTAACAGTAATTGCTGGTCATGAAAGTTGAAAACAGAGAAGCTATCTGAACATAATCCTGGTTGTTCTTATTAGTAATTGCTATAGCTGGCTATTTATTACAGCAGCAAATGGGAAGACGAAAAGAAAAGAGTATTCAATTTTAGTCACGTACACAATAGAGCTGATAACAAGCTGTTTGCAACACAGAAGTCAAATATATTTTATCATAAAATTAACAGACTTCTAGTCAATAATCTTTAGGTAGTTAAAAAAAAAAAAAAAGAACTATCTCACTGTATCAGACAAATGCAAAGCTAAAATTTATAATAATTCTTGGATGGGTCACAAATAGCCAGTTGGCTGAGATGGCAATGACTTTTAGGATCTATTACCCTGAACACCAGCCTGTTATGAAAATCATGTAAAAATATACTGTCGAGAGGTAGAGCTAGCCAGGTTTGTTCAAACCACAAAAACTGGATCTGAATTTTAAGTGCCTGTGAAATTTTTCTATAATTACATTAGCTGTTTATCTGATTTGCATTGTCTTGAGCTAAAGCAAAGTATTACATGGCACGTATTTTACATATATATAACACTAATTTTCAGCACCATTTTCACAGTAGGCCATATATGGATTGTCAGACTGTTGCTACCTCTGAACCACCTTTGCTTTTACTTTAGCAGAGGAAGACTCATGTTTTAAGAGCCAGGGTCCCACCTCCAATTCATGGTGTTGATTCAAGTAGGGATTTCTGCTGTTTAAGCCATATGGCCAGGTCCATTAGCTCAGAGGCAGCAACAGACTCATTCTTCATAGGATGTAATCACTACAGGGAGAAAAAGAGGCCACCATGCATAAGTATCAGTCACACRTGTATTATTAAAAATCAAGTCACTACATCAACCGCTGAACAAAACGGTGAAACATCATAGGAAAAGTGTTTTAAAAGTTTAAAAGTCTGGGTAGTATGAAGGTTAAACACTGCAGGTACGCAGCCACACAGTAATTAGGGAAAAATCTGCAAAAAGCACAAGTACAGTTGGTTAACTACACCCACAGAATGCATCAATATTTTATTCTTTTCATAACCCAGCAAACTTGAAACAACAAAGAATGTGTGTATTTACCACCGTGGTCCATGGCACCTGGGGGATCCTCGTGTAGGTCATTGTCATGTAGATGATCAGAAAGAAGACGGTGAGAACCCAGTAAAACACAGCTACAAACATCACCCAGCCAAAGGCTGGATATAGAAAGTACTCTGTTCCAGCAATCAGGGTCCACACCAGCAGCCCCAATACCTGCAACAGTTATGGAGAAGAAAGAAAACTGTTACACAGTCTTAGACCTCATACACACAGGTCAAGGAATGACACCACTGCCATTCACATAACCATTTGGTGAGCTGAGTTGGGATGCTACACTGACAGAATACAAAAAAGAAGAATGTATAAAACTGGTTTTCCTGTGGCAGTGTGTCACAAAGGGAAAGGCAGAACGAGACGTCTTGGTGTTGATTCAGCTCACCTTTAACTATTATGGAGCCATACTTGTAGTGGTTTTACAGCTAGTTCTCAAAAGGATTGCTTATTATAGGCTACCAGCTTAAGTGAAGGTAATACTACTATTTTGCAGTCAGCAAAGTCACTTTAGAAACAGAAGCCTGTGAAGGACCACTGGGATCTTCAGGTCCCATCTGCCACAGTCACACGTAACTGAGTAGTTGGGGTCTAGTTCAAAATGGTCCACACCTGCTCTGTGGACCAGCAGGCACCATAGACACAAAACAACTCCTAGGACTTTATTATAAAAGGTAGTAGTAAAATATCAACAGCCACCACCACTGTAACATGCTGCTGGACCAGAGCAGGTCAGGTTGGGAATGTCATTATATTCCACAGCTCTTAAAACATCTTCCAAGTGACCTAACCCTAAGTAGTAGACAAGAACTCACACTCAAGCAAAGTCCTCAAGCAAACCAGTCTGGGGAAAAAAACTCCCTCCTGATCCTGAATCTGGCAATCCGTTCACATCTAAGACATGAAGAAATACATGAACCAGAGATTTTAACATACTCTCTCCAGTTTTCTCTAGTGTTAGGTGATCTCCAATGCATTAAGAGGGATGAGGAGCAAACAAAACAGAAGTCAAGTCATACGCCACAGGAAGAAAAGTTGTGTGTTTTGCAAGTTGTCCAGCAATTAGAAAAATCTTAATTATAAAAAGAAAGGGATATTTTAYACATTAAAACCAAACAAAAAAAAACCCCAAACCCCACCACACACACTCTACTGGAGTCAGATGTGGGAACTAAAATTCTTATATTTGAAACAAGGCTCATCTCCTTCTGCTGTCTGGACTACGGTGAAACTGCCTAGCAGTGAGAAATGGAAGGAAGACAAAATTAAAGCAAATAGCAACAGCCATGGCTGGACAATCCAAAGAAGCTTCTACCCCAATATTCAGTGGTTAATAATGGATGTCTGAAGAGATATATTAAGAATAGACCATGCAATAGTAACATTTCCTTGGACTACCCTCCTCAGCTCTCAGGAATGTGCAGTGGAGGGACTGCCTGAGCCTACGGTGGTATCTTTGTAATCAATAGCCCCCGACAGAAGATGACGGTTTTGCTATAGCTTCATTTGCACAAGAGCTAATCCTATTCCCATGCAAGTTGTCGGCCATGGTCCCATTTACTTTTCTATTGCAGAATTGAACATGTAAACATTAATGATAAATCTCCAAACATTATATACAACACAAAACTATACTGTTAAACAAAAGTTTATTGTAATCAGTCCTGCTAACTTTCAGCAGCTACCTGGTATCTGTTTACTTTGTCTTCAATTCACCCTCCAAGTTGCCACCCAAACTTAATTCAGCCCTCAATTTGTTGTCTTGTGTGTTCACAGTATATTCCTGTATATTATTTGTACATTCATCCACATCTGCACCATGCATACATAAAAGCACCGCACAAATGTCTGTTCCACTTTTTTTTTTTTTGTCTTGTAATAGAGAAGGTACATAAAGGTCTTTTAAAGAGGATTTTTTCCACCGTTTTCACCAACTCAGCAATTTCTCTTTAATAGGAAGCCCTAGAACTTGCTCGGACTGCGATAAAAATTCCTGCCTTCTGCAGCATACCAGGAGAGGGCAGCATTGCCTCACAAGAACAGTTCAAATAGCATTAACTGGGTAGTTTAAAATATACACTATTCTTTAATGCAAAGTTATCGGTTCAGCAATGCTTCCCATAGTTCATTTTAATTCTAGTTCCAACAACGTTTTACTAATAGTAGCAATTCAGTTAATAATGCCTCAAATTGCACAAACTACCCATGATTAGATTAAAAACCAACTCAATTTTAGTGTAACAACTGCTCTAAGAGTACACAATCTTGATAGACTGTTTAGCTAACARAATACCATTTTCTTAGGATACAAAGTTGCTTTTCATTGTGTCCATCCACTTTAATCCCAATTTAAATTCATCATCCAGAAATTATACCAAGGAATAATTGGTCTCATGCTTGATAAATAATTGTTAAAGACAGATTTATCCTAGATCTGAGTATCTAGTAAAATACCAAGAACAGAAACTTCGAAGACGAGACAAAGAAAACAAAGAAATTAAACATTATTAAACACCATAACCTACTGGCAAGTGTTGGTTTTCAGAAAGCTTTTAAAAATAGAAGTAGACTTTTTCATAAAAAGCACAAAACCATGTTAATACTAAATACTACTTAATACTAAATTCAACACAAATAAGATTGATAAGGACACCTCAGCTTATATAATGGATTATTTCTGGAAAGAGTGAAAACTTCACAAGCAGCAAATTATTAAAATTAAAAAGGAAAATTTCGAGGTTACATGAGACCACTAATCTTACATTACCACATAATGAAACTAGCAAGACATTAACTAGAGCACTAGTATTCTCACTGGTCACTGTTTTTTCCAGTAATATTGTAACCTGGTGTTATCACCCCTCTTTCAACATCATTTTAATATTTAAGCAGCTGTACGTCTCACATGTATTCCAAAGAATTGCTTTTAATGCATGTTTTTAGCTAGCCCGTATCAATGGCAGAACAATTTATCTAAGCAATTGAGATGCACCATGAATGTTACAGATTTATATTCTTAACCAGTTCTTGGTTCATATGCATTGTAACTTTGATGGGTTGCATATTAGAGCGCATCTGACATTTTCAGTTAGATCCAGATACTCTTACTGCATATTACTGGAGCTGACAGGCTGAAATAATATTTCAGATTTCTTGATTAGACCTGAAAAGGTCAGATCAGCTCATGGTCAACAATTCACTCTGTGTGTAGTTAAATGATATGGCAAATGGTTTTACTGCATATGTAAACATACGCAATAAATTGATTTAAAGTTCACACTGGCCGTCAGCACCTACAAAATACCTAAGGAGTCAAAGGAACATAGATATCTAGACAAGTCTTTTGTGATTAGCTTGTCTTCTCAGCATGTTAAATACTGAGATAGCTTCTGCAGTGTTAAAAGCCTGTCTCTTAATATTCTGACTGCCCCTTACATTACACGTTTGCTGTTCAACAGATCAGTACAAACTGGAYGACACTCGTGCATCTGCTGGAGCCGAGAATGCCGCTTTTCCTGCTGATTTGATAACAAACCTCCCCACTGGGAATAACTGGACTATATTCAAATGCCATCTCAATGACCATCTAGTGTACAGAACCTGGCAAGTGAGTGATAGGTATGCAATACCGTAACGCAAAGACCAGCAACTGCAATACCTGGGGAGTGCCCACAGTAATTCAGCGTGCACAGACAGTACAGAGCTACCTTCACTGCTTCAGGTCAGCTGAAAGACAAGGGAGAAAGCTCCACTCAGTAACTGGGAAAGGCCTGTATCTTGTTATAACCAGGTATCCTAGAGTGTATCAGTAATAGCTAAGTATTTGATTTTGATTTATGAGCAAGTCAGAATATGCTTATTTAGAATTACAGGAACATACTACAATCCTGTCAAAAATTACTCCGAGAAAGGAGGAAGAAGCATCAAGAAGACCGAAGGAAATAATGCATGTGGTAGTCAATGAGAGGGGATGCTGGGTCCTAAGACTATAAGGGCTCCACCAACTGGGTCCAGTTTTTCAAGTCAGATGGGAGATAGGGATTTCACTCGTCAGTACATGATAAAGGCATGCAGTTTTCCCTTGTTTATTGCAGTCTCTGATTCCACCTCGGACATCTATTTTGTGATCATTTGGCTGCTGCTTGATCAGGTACCTCCATTACTAGAATGTATTAATATGTCAAATGTACTAATGCATACTTCAGCAGTTGGCAGATACCATAAAAAGGAAATAACTTTGTAGCAAAGTCCAATATTATTGAGTGTGCAGGTTTCAAATTAGATGCTTAATTGCACAGTCAAACCCTTAAATAAGTGCCATAATTTTTCCGCAGTGCCGAGAACTTCAAAAGTATCAGACTACTTAGTCACTTAAAAAAAAAAAAATAAAGGCTTTGTTGCCTAGTAGATGAGACACATCTTGTCTCATGTTGCTGGTACAAGTCAGCAGGTATGAAAGCAGGTGTGAGCTTGAATCTGTGTATCCAGTTTTGCTTTTTGAAGCAGCTTAAAAACTGCAGAACTGAGTTTGTACTTGCAAACTGTATTTAAAAAACCTGTGATGTAGTGACTCCTCTCCAGTGACCCTAACGTTACAAATTCTGCAGCATTCATCTTGACTAGTTAACTCAGCAACACAGTTAAAAATGTTTATGCATCCCTTTCAAAGGAAAAAGACGTCTCATTGTGGCAGAACTGACAGGGAGAAAAACTCAAGGCTCATCTAGTTTCATGAAATAATAATAAAAACAAACAAACAAAAAACCTATTTGGCATGTTTGCCTGAAGCTTTTCCTGTTCTTTATCCTGCAGATGCTTCCCAGGACCATTTCAGTTCTCTGTATGCGTAAGTATCGTAGGGTTTATACAGAGTTGCTACTGGCACAGATGGAAATGATGGTAGAAGGAGACTAGAAGTCTCATGCATTTGCAGCAACAGTTGTCTCCTGTATTCAAGCCACCTAAACATGGACAGAATCCAGCAAGTAGACAACAAGACATCTTGCCTCTCCTTCCCAAGAAAGGAGATTTACGACTAGAAGAAAGAGAGACCATTCTAAATTATCGCACATCATTATTTCACTACTAAACCACAAGTTAGGAGCTACCTCAGCAGCAGCACAAACAGCCTATGAAGGTATCAGCCTCCATCCTTTTCTTCCCTTAGCTACTCTCTGCAGGCAAAAAAACCCCAGGGAGTCTCCTGTGGGCAGGGAGAGCACGAACACTTCTCACGCCTGCTCCCTAGTTTCTTATCTCACCTTTCATGGCCCTTGGGAGGAGAAGGTTGGAGATGCTTTTCATCAGGCACTAAGAGGGTAAGCAAGGATCCCTAAGGGCAGCCAGACCAGCAGTTCAACACTATAGGGGCTCCCCTTATTTGATGTTGATTAGTCAACCACCCCTTGGGTGTTTGTAAGCATTTGGTAAGATTAACATTCTTCCAAACCTGTCATGACATGGATCACACACCAAACCGCAGGATCTTATACTGTGAATCAAAATATCCAGAAGGGGAAGTTATTTAAAGAGAAAAGAAGAGGGAAAAAAAGGGCATTCCTCCTTTATTGTTCCTGTAAGACATGCCCAGGACAGTCAGTCGTAAGAACAGGCAGATTTAATTGTCTTATATTTGACAGATACAGAATGATTTTTTTTTCTTCCAGCTATGGCTAAACAGAGTAAATGTTTGCACTGCACTTAAATAATGTCTTTAAATCGGAGTTTTTGTGCTCTCACACACGACCTATGAAGTGACATACAACAACTCTGCCTTCTGCCACTCGAGGGAGCACAATCATTGCTTTTTTTAGAAAAATGCTTTAGAAGGGGTCACTTGCGCAGGCTTCAGAAGCCCACCAGGAACATCAAAGGGCCAATTTGCATACAGTGCCAAACCCCTGCAGATTGAAAGGGAATGCTTGAAGTAAGCGATATATATAGAGAAATCTTTCACAAGGGTTATGCTAAGTTAGAGTGTCTGCACAAAGCAACTTTGATAGGTTCACTTCCATAATGGGTACAACAGCAACACCAAATGTAGGTTTATCCACAAACTACTCAAAATAAGGATCATTTATTTGTTTTACTTAAAAAACAAAACAAAAACCAAAATAAACCCCACCAAAACCAAACAAAATCATAATAAAAACCCAAACCCACAAAACTCTTCCCCACTATTTAGAAAATTGTATTTTAATGTCCATGGAGGAAAAATGCCTAAGAAAAAATAAGGTGAAAGCCTACAAGTACTGGATAAATCAATCAAATATCAATCCAGACTAAAACACGAAATATAAAAATCTTGTTTGTGCTGCAGTCAGAGAAAAGGTGATAAACATGTTTTAAAACTTAGCTTTTAAAACTGGAAGGATTCAAACTTAAATAAGATTTCTATTAACACTGAGTAAAGATGCAAAGACGAGGAAATTCAAAAACATCTTTTAGCTACATTTTTTAGAGATATAAGATCCTTACGTGTCTTCGAAATTTCAAGGACCATGTTAATGTACTCTGTAATAATCTAATCAATACATTGAGTTAGCCTACTGCTTCTTTTTCCCAGCCTCAAACACTTTTTTAACACAAAACATTACAATGAGTTGACATCAGCCAATCACTACCATCTCCCTCCTCATTACCGACAACACTGTATATCACTTTTCCTCCATAAGCATTCGGTGTCATCAGCAGTTGGAAGCATTTATTTTGCTAAGAGCTGCTTGGTGGAGGAAAGCTTTGTGATTCACCTGGACTCTCTTCTGGCGAGACAGTCCCGCAGAAGAGAACTCGGGCTCTACATATACACAAAGGAAAAAAATTCCTTTGAATTCTGCATGTTTTTGCAGGTTGTACACCAAATAAAATAAAAGGCTAGTGTTTTTGCTGGGACTTTCCAGGGCTTTGCCTTCCTAGCAAAATTAAAAAATCCACAGTGCTCGCAGAAACGTGCCAGTGGTCATAATGGACATACCAATGAAGTATTTTATCATTTATACAGTATAACTCTTAGTGTCAAACTGAGTAGCAGCTACAGATCTCAAGTCTCTCCTACCTTTGAAAACATTTCTATTCACAATAAAACCACGCAAAATTCAGTCCCGCCTATTTTCACAGAATTTCTAAAAGTTGTCTGAATACCTTTTAAATTATTTTCAAGCAACCAGTTTCAGCGTTGAATCTTCCCACAAGTCTTCAAATTTTCTGTCATGCTCTTGGCTCCGTGGCAGCATCAGCAAACACCCCTCACTACAGACCAAACGTGAGGGCTTGAAATAGTGGCAATACTAACCATCATTTGAGAGCTCCCCCACAGAGTTGTTTTTTAGGATAGATTTCCTAAGACAGAAAACTACTGGAAGCAGCATGTGCCAAAACATGCTCCAGAAGTACGTTTTCACTGAAGACTGAACTCTCTTATTCAAGTTTAGTCCAAATGCTATCACAAGCCACAGAAAAACCTCCTGACCCAGGCTTGAAACGGGTCAAGGCCCGCTGGCAGACATTTCATTCAATAGGGAGCACGCCTATTCCGGAGTAAGAATTCATACCAAGCCCTTCAACAGCTGACAGACCTCCAGTGCCTTTCCCACAGCTCCACGGAGCAGGGAAGTCCTCCCACACCTATCCCAATTCCCCAGCAAAGAGTCCAAGAGTGCCTTCACCTAAAAAACTGGGGACCAGACCTCCCCACACCTGAGCCAGTAAAGAAGGGCTAGTCCTGATGTTCAGACCATGACGCTCATTATCGTGATCAGCCATGCAGTGAGGATGTACTGAACTGGCCACAGCATGTGTAAATAAGGGTATCGGCTTGCACTTACAAAAGGATTTACACTGAGAGGCAGAGGCAGCTTGCAGGAGCGCCCAAGAAACTATAAAGTCTCATTGGGAAGAGCAGAGAGAGAGGCAGTTAGTGGCTGGCATGCAAGCGGGAAACTTATTTTGCTGGTCAGAATGGGTATTGCAATACTGTAGTGCTGCCTAGGCATAAAGACAATAGTACCTGAGCAAAATGCAGTAGCACACCCCAATTTCATGTTACCTTAATGAGTCTATCACCTACTAAAATGAATAAATCACAAAGGTACTCCTTCTCTAGCCTCCACTGTTGACTCCACTGACCACACTGCTACTCATGCGTGAGGAGTCTTCTGTGATATGATGCTCTGTCTCACTGCAACTGACAGCTGAGAAAAATAACTCGGGGGTGGGAGAGAGTAAGGAAACCGTACTGTCCATCCCAGCAGCGTATTACAATGCTTAAACGTTGCTTCACCTGAGAAATATGCGTGGAATGTGTGAGACCAGAGCTAACACCAGTAACACAGACCAAATGGAGGTAGCTTAAATTAAAAAAAGCAAGAGATGTTTTCTGGAAAACACAGACTGTCCCATCTCCCATCAAAATTGTGAAATCACTACAAAAGAGTTTATTTCTTACAGTTTCTCTGGAAGTTTTGTCTGAAAAAATAACTAGAGGTAGGGTAGTGGATATTCAGAAGGTAAACAAGAAATAAGACTGTGCTTGGGTTGTAAATTTTGTCCCATGTGATCAAAACCATCGCAACGGAAGATTAGAAACTGTTAGGAAAGGGATAAAATAATAAAAAACTCCACCAAACAGAACATATCACAGTGCTTTATAAATCAATGGTGTACCCATGCACTGAGTATGTTCTGTTCATTCCTCTCTCCCATTTCTAAAATGATTCAGCTGGATTATGCAAGGCACAGAGAACGGCTCCTGCAAGAAAAGAAAGTTAAGGTTGGAAAAAAGATGAGTCCAATTTTCTATTGAAGACTGAAGGAGGATATGACAGAAGTCTGCAGAATGGCAGGTGGCATAAAGAAAGGAACAGAAGAAGCATCCAGCTACATTATCAGGCAGAAAGTTGAAAAACAAACAGAAGGAAGTGGTATTTAAAAAAAAAAAAAAAAAAAAAAAAAAAAAAAAAAAAAAAAAAAAAAAAAAAAAAAAAATCAAGACAAAGAAAAAAAACAATACATAACCAAATTACTGAATTCATTTACACAAGAAACATCATACACACTCCTGGAAGACAGGTCAGCCCTGTCTGTATATAACACCTATATATACGATAGCCAAGATGCAACCTTCAGCTCTGGAAATTCCTAAATGTGCAGTTTGCTAGAAGCTAGAAAACTATAGCAGAGAAGGATCTTGTCGTACGTGCTCCTTCTTACACTCCTCCCTAAGTTTTCAGTATCAGTCATTATCAAAGACTGAATACTGGACTAAACAGACCACTGACCAGATCCATTACAACCACTGTTACTAACTTCTGGTTTTAATTTGCCTTACTTTCCTGCAGGAGACCCTGGCAACCGAGTACTGGAAGCTGCAAAAGTGTTAATAGAATAGGATGGGAAGACAACACGCCACATCAATATACCGTTTGTTTCTGAAGTAGAATTATGGGGAATAATCTCAAGCAATGGTGAAGAAACTGGCTTGAATTATATCATCATAAAATCTATCTTCTTGGCAGAGCAGTGGTTGATCATTAACAGGTCATTAAAATGTGTACAAAGCATAAAGATTGGTCCTTGTCCCAGGGCACTTTCCACATTAAATGCTTTAAGGTTTTTGAGGGCTGCATTCAGGAGCACACTACTGTTTACTGATGCCTGTAAATTCTAACTTAACGCTCGTGTTTTGCCTGAGGATCTGCACACACAGAGACATTTATATAGGTTACTGTGCACTACACATATATTAACTTATACGCCCTTGCTAACACAGTGCTAGCCATCATTTTATCTACATAGCCACAGCAGAAGACACAGCCTCATCTTTGCCCATAGTGTTCTATTATCTGACGGAAATACCTTTACACAGAATACAGTGCGATGCGCCCTTCCCAGGTCAGTCAGGAGAAAGACCTGCAACCAGCCTCAGAGCTGGTGCAGCTGAYCGGGAACGCGCTGGTTACTGTTATCAGTGGCTCCATCGGGGCCACAGTTTAATGTAAAAATAAAGAGGGGCGGTGCAAAACACCACCGAAGACAAACAGCCTGTCCTAAAGAGCACTTACCCACCTCTCTGGAAGGGCACCCAGTGAAACAGTTGGAAGGCAATGACCTCCACACCCCTTAATCTCTAAACATGACCTCAATGCAAGGAGACTGCCTGGCCTCTTATCTAGCAATCACAAGGGATGCGAATAAAAGGAACGCTGCTGTTCCCTTTTCCTTCCACTTCAGCAAGGCCTGGCTGCGGCAGGGATTACTCCCACCACCTAGCATTTCCCAAAAAGAAACACCTTGCTATTGTGCAGCACTGCTGTTGATTTCACATTCACTGTCTCCACAGTTTCCTGACAGAGTTGGGACAAGTGGTACTGCTACAGGAAACACCACAGTATCATGGAGCTGGGAATTACTCACTGGAATTCCTGCTATGCTTTGCTTTTCAGCAGCAAAGAAAGGAAAATGTAAAGTAATAGTATATTAGATCCAAACACAAAATAATCTGCCTTTTCAGTTACTTTCTGAGGAAATTTTCACTTAATGCTGCTTTTGAGTATGAATTTTAAAGCAGACAATTACAAAGCAAAATAGTCACACAGAGACACACATGGCACAGGATACACAGGATACGTATTTCTTTGTTTCCTAGCGGTTGCTTTTGTGCAGCCTCTAGAGGTAGGGTTTTTTGGGAAAGACTTGAAGACTCGGTACAAACACCTTCAGTTTTAAAAATAGCACATAAATTCCATACTCCGATCATTTTTTCTTTTTTAAAACCCTAGTTATAAATCATCAAGACAGGTGAAACTACAAGGTTAAATGTTTTTGTATTTAACATTCAAATATTAATGCATTTTGGAGCRCTGAGTAAAAGTTGTAGCTGATTTCTTTGGGAAGGAACATTCACAAGTTGGTCCTTTAAACAGTCCTGTCCTTGTACAGGCAGTACAGAAGCAAAAATACATCCTATATGACCCACGTGAGATGCAGTAGTAATTCATTGAGTTGATTTGTAGTAAGTCCTATGATCAAATTCATACAATGCCATATGATTTCATTTATTTCAATTTTAAAAGATCTTCATACTACAAAATTACATGCAGATTCGAGAGCTCATATTAGTAGGGAACATCAACTACTTGGTGGACTTAAAAGGGCTCACAGTGCTTCTTTGCTGCAATTTAAATTTTAAAAAAAAAAAAAAAGGAAAGCCATACTGGCAGGCTTTTTGAACTCTTATTTTGAGACTTGAAGCCGAGATTTGGACAAAGGAAGAAATTTCCTCTCCTCACATTTAACAAGAATTTCTATGGATGATGAATTTCGTATCTCTTCTCAAGACAGAAAGGGTTTCAGGAGTGCAGCTGCAGTTTAACTGTGGGATAGGGTCTGCCCCCTCCCAGTTTTTGGTTTAGGGTTTTGGGGGGGCATTTCTTGGGTGGGGCTGATGACAAGGTTAAGATACTACCTTTTGTTTGTGCAAATGTAGTGACTGGTTCACAAATATATAGGTGTTTTTCCGAGAAGGGCTGCAGGCTTTCAAGTCAAGTAGTAGAGATGTATTTCTGGAGGTAAAGACCATGGTATAGCCCTTGTGCTCTGAATACAATTTCTCCTTTATAAAGCACACATACAAACTGTGAGTGCACAGGTTTGACCTGCTGTGTACACTGAATACATGGTTGTCTTTGATACTTTTGGAAGTGCGTGGTGAGGACAATATTCCGCTTGCACACAAAAATTAGAAAAAAAGACTATTAGCTTCAGTAATCTCTAACTCAGTAATCTCTTTTTACTTTTTCTTTTATTATTTAAACTGGAAAAGCTCAGAAGCGGATTCTGAGTTCAAAAGATACAGGGTCAGATGTGTCTGGCTGAATGTGTCTTCCCCAGTGTGGCTATTTATTATTATTTTTATTACTACAACTGCCATTGTTTCTTAATGGAACATGATGGTAGGAAGGGTTTGCTCTTTTGTTCTAATAAATTCATGTAAGTGAAAAGAAGTTTGAGCTACCTCTGTGTTCTTCTACCTTGATCTTGCCTCTTCTATCTACATACAAACTTTTCCTTTGGAAGAAGTTTTATAGCACTCTATCTTCCTTCCTCCCATCTTCCCTGAAGGGATAGAGTTCCTGAGGGTAGAAAAATACCAGCTTCTCAATAAATGGCAGTGATTTGTGTAAGTTACTTTCAACATTTGGTGCATGTGTACATGTAAAATACACACACCTACAAAGTAAGTCATTCTGCCATCATTTGTACGTTAATAAGGTGAACTATTTTTAAATAAATTCCTAACAATGGTTACTTATGAATTATGACTGATTATTTATGTAGTCCACTTTGTTTAAATGGTGTCTACGTTCTTCAAGAGAACAATGCTGTATACAGCTGCTTTATTAATAATGTCACTGGCTCTTTGTTGCTATTTTTACATCTCCATCTTCCTGTTAGGCCATGTAAATAGAGATGCCTATAATTAGCGGACGCACAGCATTGTTTCACAAATCTTTGCTATTACATTAAAATAGAAAGCTTATTACTTCTTTGGGAATAACTTTTATTTTGCCCTATAGTTAGGATACACAGTCATAAAGCCAGATATAATGCAATGGAAAAATCAAAGACAGTATCTGCTAAGAAAGGCTGTTGCTGCATTCTACATCCATTTAAACATGAGGAAAACATTAACTGCTCATTCAAAAATAAATTTTTTTTAAAAATTTTTAGAATGAAAGTATCTTTTAATTTCCAGCTGAACACCACAGAAATTGGTGTTCTACAATACAGAATTTTTGCTCACTGTGAGACAAAATCCTCTAGTCACCAAAAGTTGTAACAGTTCCCCTTACCTGACAAACAGAAGATATGAGAAAATAAGTCTGCATCCAGATCTGTTGTTGTCTGCCTATTTAGAGGCTTATTGTACCTCTTGACTATTTCTGTATTGAGTCCCAAATATAAAGGTCCAACTCCAGGAACCATTATCCACGTTTTTAGGTAAAGATTAAGGATTTTACAAAGACTGATCCACATGTTGTAGAAGTACCTCATTGAAAAATCTTCTTCCTTCTCTGGCAAAATTGTTTTCTTTCCTGAATACATTTTGCATTAACAACACAGAAGACCAGCATGCCTATAAATATTTAACATTTGCATATGCTTTTCTGGAGGCATTTGTGTTCACAGACTTCAYGGTCAGAAAGGACCATTTTGGCCACGTGTGCAATGGTATAAAGATTTCAACCTACAACATGCTTTTTGGAAAGAGATGACATCTTGGCACAGACATTGCAATGATAAGATTCGTCTTGCCTCTAAATAAGCTGCCATAACGCCCGTTACTCTCATTGTTGAAAAACCTCAGCCCCGCTTCCCATCTGAATTTGTCTGAAGTCAGTTTCCAGGCATGTCCTTTTCTGAAATTTCCATCTGTCACCGATATATCAAAGATAACTTCGTACTAAGAGCCGTATTTAAAATTGTTGACAAGATACAACTGAACAAGAGATAATCACAAATACTAACATTACTTCTGACAACAAGCTATGCTTGCCCTCCCCCTCCTTTTTTTCTTTCTCTTTTTTCTTTTCACAGTAGTAGTAGAAAGAGTTTACTTTGAAGGAATCAGGAACAGGGCAAATCCAGAACTAAGTTTTCAATAGAGACCTATTTAAGACTTGTTACCACTGTCCCACAATTAATGTTTGCAGAGAAGTTTAGGGTACAAAAGCAACTTTAAGATGAGGAATTACATGCAAGTGAAAATATTAATGCCAAAGGAAGAAAATTAATTGGTCAAACATGTAAAAAGACACTGCAGATCAGTCATGCTTTTAGAGAAGTCCTTGTTACTGTGCTCCATAACTTCATTTTTAAGGTTCTGAAGAAAAAAAGTCCACAAGCCTGAAGGACTTCCCACAGCCTGTGTGCTCCCCGTAATAAATACTCAAGTGGTGCACGCAGCGTGAGAGAACAAAGTAAAAAGCTCAGTGGGATACCTGACACTTGAAATTCAAACTACCAAAGTCATAAATTAAGTATATATGCCTGTGTGTGAGGCAGGGTATAATGTTCTCCAACTGCTTCAATGGGCCTTGTGTAAACAAAGAACAGAACAACTGGCTACAACTGTCAGCTTTCTAGTGCAAGGAAAAAAAAGTCTCCAATCAAGAAAAAATATTTCAGGGACTGAAGACATTGCCTTATTCAGATTTAAATAAGTGAGCAGAAATGATTTAATGTCCCTCGGATGTCTGCTCTGCTTTTCTGCCAGAGGTTGCTGCCCTGCAAGGGTGACTGCATACAAAGCTGCTCCTGAATTACCGCACTCTACTGCCCAGTGTATCCAAAAAACAAATCACTGGTTTGGGTTATCACCATATGCTGAACTGTGAACTGCAGTGAACAGCAAGGCATGGAGATCTTTTCAGCTGTCTGCGTTTAAGGGCTACCAGCCTGAAATCGGAACTTCTGTATTTGCCTCCTGTAATACATAAACACAGAAAAGTCAAGAAACAAACAGGAACAAGTCCTTCTTAGCCGCTGCTCTCACTGCATGCGCTTATGCTTCACTGTCTCCACAATACAGCTAATAGATTTTGGGTTTTCAAGCATACTCAATTCCATTTCTCTCTCTCAATCTGATTTTCCAATACAGTTCAGAGATGTCAGAACTGTTGCAAACTACAGGGATTACTATGGATTAGTGGATCTCCCATGCCTGAAATAGAAGTGTTTAGAGCAATTWCACTTCATAGTGGAAAGGTATTCCCCATACATTCTCCTTCTAGCTCCTCTGCAGGCATAGCACTTTCCTCTGGGAGACAAGCGTGTTGTTAGCCTGAAAACTGGTACAACCCCCAAACATATCATAGAATCATAGAATAGTTTGGGTTGGAAGGGACCTTTAAAGGTCATCTAGTCCAACCCCCCCTGCCATGGGCAGCGACATCTTCAACTAGATCAAGTTGCTCAGAGCCTCGTCCAACCTGCCCTTGAGTGTTTCCAGGGATGGGGCATCTACCACCTCTCTGGGCAACCTGTTCCAGTGTTTCACCACCCTCAGCGTAAAAAAAATTCTTCCTTATATCTAGTCTAAATCTACCCTCTTTTAGTTTAAAGCCATTCCCCCTTGTCTGGTCGCAACAGGCCCCTTATCTAGCAAAGTGTGCCCACAGTCCTAGCACAGGCTAGAATTTTGTCCTAAAATTCAGGCAAATCTGCTCAGCATGAGATCAAAATATTGGTCTAAAATATAAGCACTGCTTGCTCTCCATCCCATCCAACCTTCCCCCATCCCCTGCATTACAGAAGCTGAGTCAGCAGGTCAGAACACCAGCTCTGTCCCAGGGCATGGTCTCATGCATAGGCATAGACTAAATTGTGAAAAGAGAGGACAAGGCTACTACACCATCAACCACTGGCAGATGAGTAAGGCAGATAACTAGAGGGCAGTCACCTTGTCAGCCTTCAGCACCAAATTTGCAACTGCTTATCAGCCAACCGCTTCTGCAGCACCCAGGTCACAGTTCATCATGGTTCAAGGTGACAGGAACTGTGATTGGGTCAGCTGCGGGTTCAGTGGTGGCGGCCACAACCTGACCCAGCAGGCAGCTGGCAGTACCAATATCCAAAAATGCAGCAACCAACTTTGTTGAGGGCTATCTGCATCTGACCTGCAAATCATTAGCAGCAAGTGATGCAGCTCACACGCCAAAGTTATAAGGAGGAGTGCTCTAGGTAAGGTAATAAAAGCCAAGAAGCTGAGGGGTTATAAGCTGAGGGTAGGCTCTGGCAGCAGGCTCCCTTCCGACCCAAGTGGTTCTTCTGAAAAACCCAAGCCTTTTCCTGTAGTTCTGTTCGTATTCCATCCCCAATACACACAACCAACTAAATTATATTTACTTCGCTAACTTCCACACCTTTTCCCTTTCTCTTTCCTCAGATTTGGATCACAGCTTTCTTCTGCCCAGTATTTTCTTCCCTAGAATGACAATAGGGCAGATACAATAAAGAGGTGTTACCAGTCTTTGTTCAAATACTCTTTGTTCAGTATTTCAGCTATTTACCTCCCGCTCAGAAGTTCCTGTTTTCCCACTGAGGGGGGAAGGGAAGGCTGTCTATAGCAGCTTTTTGTTTAAAAAGTCTGTGTGCAGTCAGAGATATTTAGTACATTTTCCCTCCAAAGCATGATATTACTAGTTTCAAATCAAGGAGGGAAAATTAAAATCAAAGAGGGAAAATTCTTTAGAGAACTCAAAAAACTGACTACAAAAGTAGTATTTTACTGGTACCCCTTTCTCCAAGCTACCAACTATTCCTATATCAAAATGCTCAAATCCACACACATTGAAAACTCAGCTCGCTATCATGAACTGTGCACAAACATAGAGGCATGTAATGTAACCTCCTACTGCCAACAATATTACAAGTCTTAGCAAGTAAAACCAAGAAAGCAGAAAGGAATTAGGCCACTGAAAGACATCACTAGCTGAGAGCTTTGCTAGTTCACACAAAGGGAAAAGGAAGAACACAGCATGCATAGCAATTTACCTTTGATACAGGAGAAGGCATATGTCGTTCGATAATCCAGTGATAAGGCAGGAAAGCCATGGGACACACTCATTTGTTGGACTGAAGAAACATGTTTAGATTGACATTTGTGATGTTGAGCTGTTTTGACATCTAGGATTTAATAGTATCATGAGCGATGTGGATGTAACAAAATGACTAATGCTTCATCACGAGGTAAGATACCCACTTATACTGTGGGATACATGACTATAGGGAGCTTTAAAGAAATATGTAAATTAGACATTTGGGTTATAAAAGGGCACGTCTGAGGAATGAATCTGCACAGCTTCCCCTTTTATCATCTATCAGCTACTCTGTTCAAGCCAAAGAAACTGCACATATGAAACAGGTAAACAAACTGGTAGCACGTTGCGGGAAATCTTGATAACAAGCAGATTAACCGTGCCTTTAATTTTCCCAAAGTCAGTTTTAGCACAGTAGGTCAACACAAAAAAAAGGCAAAAAGTGTTAATTAGGCTCCTCCTAATCTCAGTCTAATTTGACAGCAAGTACTCCACACAGGGGTATCGGAGAGGAAAGGTCTTAAGGGAGGTGATCTCTTTTATTAGACTAATCCATAGAGTTGGCAAATGAAACAAATGGGGAAAGCTTCTGGGCATACACTTTTCTTCAGCACTGAACGGAAGGAACAACAGAGCCGCCCCTTTACCAAATGCTAACAAGTGGATAGGAAATGACTATCGGAAAGGAGCTGCCGATCTTTAAGAGCCTGACAAACAATATAAGCACCGATTAGCTTGTATAGCCTTCCCAGTAGGTAGGCTTTCATGTTCTTTTTATTTCATGTGCGGATATGTCGGGATGACTGAAGTCAATGGGAAATTTGCAACAGGTTTTAATAGCATCAAAAACTGATTCATTATAACCTTCTCTTCAGAACAATACCATTTGTGTACATTAGATCTTAGTCTGATTTCATTCCCATCAACTCATCTGGACTCTGTTTGCACCTCTTCTCAGGGTCATCTTCTTGTTTGTGTACTTTGTCTATGTAATCTTACAGAAACAGCAACCACCACAAGCTAAAATTATGTGTTCTTTTAAAATGCACTTCTCCACCATTTTTTTTAAACCGAGACCTAAATTGAAGAGGCATTTTGAAATAAAGCTCAGTTTTTAAAGTGAAAATTACTTCAGACATGGGTTGGTTTGGGTTTTGCATTTTTTTTGAGGCTAGCATTCCACTGTTCAGCTTAATAAGAAAGTGAAAATTAGATGTAACCAAGCTTAGAGAATTCCATTTCATTTATTGCTGTGTACTCTGTTTAATTTTAACTTGACTTCGTAAAACACTTTCTAAGAGACCCCATCTCACCTTTAACACATTATCTTTACTTGCTTACTTCAGGCAAACATTTCCTAGATAGTCCTCTGTTACTGCATAAAGAGAATGTCAAGTTCTATGTACAAGTGTCTGGTCATGTTTCATGATTGCCAAAGTCTAGAAAGAAATCCCAAGTTTGAACAAAATGTTTGGAACAAAATGTTTGGAAACCTTATTCTCCTGGCTAAGATTCCTTCCTCCTGATCCTAAGATACCCTTTTTGCTGAGAAGATAAACAGGGAAAATTCTTTAAATATACAGAACAGAACAATGAAGATGTAATTAGCAACATAAAAAGCCTCATCATTCAATTATAGTTCTATAGGCCTGTGTAATATGTTCAAAACTGGTTTTATACATCTTCAGATGGAGGTCATTGTTCAAATAGAAAACACACCACAAGAGAACCCATCTCTTCAAGTAGGTCATTACTTTCCTCTTGCATGCTGCCTTTTAAAGTCAAGTCTCATTAACGCAAGAATCTACTCAAAACAGTAAAATAAGGATTGTGGTTTTCAGAAACTAAATATAGTAGTTTCTCAATGACAACTATCTTTCTGTCCAGTAGGAATTTTATACGGCGTCCAGACTCTGACATTAGCCAAACTCCTGTGCATTTGGAGAAGAAAAAAAGAACACCAATACTGTACTAATTTGTACTGTGCTTAGTAATACCACAGGGAAGGAGAAATATTTTCATCTTGGAGGTCAACCGGCAATCCACAATAGTAAATAACTGTTGTAACTGTATTGCACAGTCCAATGAACATGGCTTATGCACACCAAGGCTTCGAAATATAAATCAGAAATCCCAACAGAGATCCTGCTCTTCCACGTATCCTGAACTTCTTAAGAACTTTTCAGCCTTTTTCCAAAATCTTTCATTGAGGTCATCACAAGATAGTGGTAGTTCTGACAAAACCCAAGTCTGTCGAACCTGCTCTATGCCTATGGCTCAGCCAAAAGCATTTGTTTATTTAAAAGAAAGCACCTGCCGCAATGCAAGAACCAAACATGTCACAATATTCACCAATAACCTCCTAAATCACTGTATCACTATTTCTAATATTCTTCTAAAATACTACAGTATTTTTCATAGTTTTGTCCACCTACAGCTTTATGAAACCATTAAAGATGGATGTCTCATACTGAGCAGAGCCTGTTCTTTCAGTTGCCTCACACCTCCTTCTCATAAGACCCCATTTTGCCAAATTCTTATTCTTCTATGTTGATTATCTGTGTCAAGCCTGAAGAAAAGCAGTCTGGATGAAGATCGTGCAAAACAGGCCTTCAGCAAGTTGCCCAGAGCTGCTGGGCAAGGAAGGCTTGAAGGAATGAAGGGACAAAAAAAAACCCCACAACTAAAAGAGCTGGAAAGGTGGGACTTGCGACAAAGAAGCAGAAGAGTGCACGAGAGAGAGAGACATACTTTCCGTTAAGTATGCAACAATGCCAGAAATAAAGTTCTTCACACATCTTAATTCCATCATTAGTTAAGTATACATTATGGTATAGTCTGTAATTACATGACCATGTACTTTCCCCTTCTCCACAACACCACCTGCGTGCAGCAACAGAAGGGAGAGCCTTCTTCAGAACTAATGCCTTCCACTATTTTGCTTTCTCCTTGTTTACTTGTGTGGCCTGCAGAGTTGTTCCCAGCGTGCAACTCGGGGCTTTGTATCCACATGGGCTCTTTAAAAATACTTTGTTATCTGAATTACCTCACAGGTCATTAGTAAACTATTAAACACATCTCTGTGAGATAAAGCAGCATTGTATCCCAATTTACAGACAGTGCACTAAAATTAAGATCAAAAGTACTTCTTACCAAATTTCACTGGTAAACTCTTTTTTCCCCACAGCACTAACATGGCATTGCATTTTACCTCTTCAGAACATAGCTCCTACTGACTTCAGCTACACTGTGAATAATCATTTCTTTTGCATCTCAGACCCAAAGTTGGGGATCCAGAAAACAAGGAGAAAAGCGAGCACACTGAAATGCCAGGCTTACTTGCCTTACCTAGCATCCCGTAGGAACACTGTAGTGCAAGCAGAAGATAAAAATCAGATTTTCCAAGGAAGCAATTAGCCAGGAGACCATCCTTTCTCTTTGAATAATCCCTTTCCTCATTACATGCCTTCCTTCAATGCTGTATGCACAATATCTCAGTAACTCCCAGAAAAAACTCTCCTGTGCAATGACCGTGACAGGAGTTTCTTGATAAAAATAACGTGATCATGCTGGTTTTGACTGGATTCCAGTGTCTACACACAATCCAATACCAAACAACACTGCCAGGGTGAACATCAATTCTGGCACTGCTTAATTTCCAAGGCCTTCAGCAATAATAATAGGCGTGGGTTTTTTTCCCCTCTAAGGACTGAATAAAAGCACCACCCTCCCCAGCACATATCACAGTTGTGCTCTGAGCCTGGAGAGGACAATTGTGCATTTGTTTATGCTTTTCTATCTACAGCAGTAGTAGCAGGCATCCAACCATGGATTCACCCTCCCCTCATCTGATCCTTGTCAGAGCCTGCCCTACAGTGCCTGCCTCCAGTTGGAGACAACCATTTTATCAGTTGAAGTGTCATTTTAAAGATATATTGCAGAGGTTTTCCTTTTGTTGGAGGCTTTTTTGCCTCTTCCCCTGTCCCCCAATGCTTAATTCCTGCCTGCAACACTCTCTGTGTCTCCATTTTTAAATTTCTCCTACGGTTCCTCATACTCCTCTCAAAAACTGCACTGCCATGTTCAGCTATTATCTGCTGCAGGAGCTGCAGCCTTGGGAGTAGCACTACTGTTGAATGAAGAGAACAGATGCTAAAATACATATTAAAGGGACTCTTTCATGTAATCACTATACACACATACAAAGGAAAAAAAAAAAGGGGACACTGTTAGTGGCTGTACAGCTTCCAAGCTAAATAAATGGAGTCTGTGTGAAACAGTGTCACCTTTAATATATTTAAATCCAGGCCTGGACATAGCAGTCACATTTAAAGCTGATGATACAAACCAGTCTTGTTTTCAGGTATGAAGCAGAGGTTCTTGACAGGTTTCCTTTCAAGTTGTGCACATCAGGCCATCAGCTAAACACAAGCAGCAATTACCCGAGTATGATCAGAGAAGCTGCCTTCCCCACATGGCCTCTTTCCAGTCCTACTTAGCATTTTTCAATATATTTATTCTTTGTAACTAGATTATGATATATCCAAAGGCTGACAACATCTTGCTGTTTATTACCATGCTTACTTAGTTCACCTCAATTCTACAACTGATTTTAGTGTATCTCATATTGGACCAGAAACATTATGGCTGCCCAGAACAAACTGGTGGGACAGCATCCCTCTAATGATACCAACTTGTCAAAATTTTTTTTGGTTTGCTTTGAAGATTTTTGTCTCAGCAAACTTGTGGTTGCACCAGCATCATCTGCACGCCCATACCTTGCAAAAACGAACAGTGTAAACACTCAGTATTGTGCTCTAACTTGGCAAAAATGCAGTCACRCCCAGGACTGATCCGCATCTGTGTAGCAAAGTGATCTGGCAAAGCCTGGATCCAGTATTAATGAATGTGGAACCAAGACCCCAGCCTCTTTCAGTTGACTAACATAACCTTAATACCTAGCCTTCCTTGGACCAGACCCAGCTCCCACTGAAAGCAGTGACTTGATTCTTTCCTTACTCAGTCCCTCCTTCACTGGAGTTTACCAGTCTTATACCTGAGCCGCTCCTTTCAGAGGCAGGTGAATCAGTGCCAGCAGCTTCCACGGGAACTGGCTCAGTCCACATGAACAGAACTACCTTGCCAAAGGTCTGATGGACACTAAAATCTATTCGCTATTTGACCCTAGAAAAGAGGGCTTGGTCCTCTCTGCAAGGACACACTTTCTACTGCTTTTCTGGAATTGAAACAGGAACAAGTGCAGAAATATCACACTGTTACAATATGTACTCTATCCAAAAGAAAAACGAAGCTAAAAAAATACATATGTACATATATATATAAAAGCAGGACCATTAGAAATGGACTATATGGCACTATTGTTCCCAGGAGAGAACAGGAAAGAACAGCAGGCTGAATGAGAAGGCACTCGCCAAACAAGGGCAGCACATCGTAATTCCTGCAACGCTTCCCGTTCAGAAGGGCTCAGAGTCCCTAAGAGAATTTTTCTGTGGTTTTGAGAATTCAGTTTTTAAGAATAATCCTTGAGCCACCGCTGCTCTAACCCTGCCTGTTGCTGCTACACAGTCGGTGCAGGACATAGGACAGAGCAGACACATCCGCAGGCTCCCCAGGTATGCAGGAGTGCTCCCAGCATCCTAGCACAGGGAGTGAAGTGAAAGTGAAAGGCATCTGCTCTTGCTGTAGAAGCAGCACTTCATTAATGGTTAAGACTAGGAGTCAGAAACTTGGGGGCCATTTATGATTTTGCAAGAGTCCTGTGTGACTCATAGTCGATTAACCTTTTTGTCTTCATCCTTTCCCAGCTCGCATTCTTACTACACTGCCAGCAAATATACTTCTTCATCATACATGGCATGGAAAACGTTTTTTTTAGATAGGCATACACTACTTTAAGATCCTCTAATTTGAGGTCTTAACAGTGTGTAATAAATCATTCCAAGGAGAAGGCAGGAATCCCAGTGCGGAAAGAGGAAAAAAGAATATAACGTGAGGGGAGAAAAAAAAAAAAACAAACCAACAATCACAGAGAAAAGGGACACAGACAAGTCCAGGATTTGTATTCATTTTAGGAAAAAACGCAGCATCAAGTATCTCCATCATTTGCTGTATCTGACAATACCACTGACTTCATAAGCAACTCAGTTCCCATAGTACAATTACCTAGAGATGTGGGCCTCCTGGGGCGGGGAAATGTCTTCCATAGCTTCCATAATGATTCTTATTGGACCAGCTGGCACAGCTGGAAAAAGGCAGTTTTCAAGGATGCAGTCCCAATCTCTTTCCAACTATATCATCAACCTTTGTCCTCATACCATGATGGTTTTAGCCTCAGCACTCATCCTCATGAGTCACACACCCAGCCACAGCATCATGCTAAAGCTAAGCGCCTAGGAAGCTGTACCTGTTCCATTAGGAATAATGGGAGGACTGCACATTTCACCAACATACAGACACAGGCTACTGAAGGCAAAAAAAATTATTTAAAATTAGCTTTGGGTTGCATAAGAATTTTTGTAGGTACAAAAGAAAGAAATTGTTTTCTAGAGTTTGGGAGGGGTGAGAGAGAAGGAATTGTATTATATCCACCCAAGAACAAAGTTGATGTTTAAATATGTCTTTAAGCATTCTTCTCATGAAGAGATAATGACACTTCATACATATTCCACCTTAACCTTGAGGTATTGAGAATATTTTGCATTTTTGACCTTTTGTAAAACATCTGCATTCAGTTTGAGAGGTATTTTCACCCTTTTACCATGTCAGTCCTAATAATGTTTCTATCTGCACTTGGAGATGTTCCAGACAACACTTTCCAAAGCTTGGTTTCTTGTGTCCCCCAAACAGTTCTCTCTTCCCAAGGAAACATCCTGATCTTGTCCAGGAAACCAAAGACCTTTAAGGAAACAGAACTTTAAACAACAATATGGTCCTAGAGGAAGATGGAAATCATATAGATGTGTGCATCCACTACACTAAGGACAGTTACACTAAGGGTTAGCGACAGAACAACAGCACCTAAAAAAGGGGGAACAGAAACCTGACCAGTTAGAGTTTTGTCTGATCAAGAGCAAAGGAGAGAGCTTAGACTTTATATTGTGTGTTTTCTTATTCATGCACAGGAAGATGAAGCTACTGGATGAAGTGACTGACTAGTACAGGATACTTCTTTTCACTCAGTAATTCAAAGCAAATCGTTTTAAGACCGTGCTTATGTAGAGCTCCTCTAGGCAAAGCACTTGTTCAACACATCAGAAGGTGCCTCAGTGTTGTCAACTACATGCAAGCAGACATGCTATGACTGGAGTAAAAATTGCATTATAAGAAGAAAAAAAAAAAAACAAACCAGAAAAAAAATCCCTACAGTTCCTGATAGAAGAGAAAGTCTTGCTGCTACTCAGGTGAGGAAAGGAGCTTTATGAAACTCTCTCTGTGTTTCTGAGGGCTATCCAAGAACTGGGGGTGCAGGAGGAGCATGGGATCTTTACACAAAACTCTGAACTGCAGTCAGAGAGGGCATAAGACTAAAAGAAAAAGCTAAATGCAAGAAGAGCTTTATAAAATTAAGTACAATTTTTGTCTTTTAGCTTTTTCACAGTAGATGGTCCCACTGTATTATTTCTGTTTTTCTTAACATTTGTATGATTTTATTGATAACTTAATTCAAAACCTGAATACCTGTAGAAGATTTTGATGCATCTCTTAGGAAAAAAAGGGGGGGAAAAGCCTATTGAACAAACATTTGGACATGTCCAGTTGTTCTGGTTTTGGTAACCTCAATATCTTAAATCTGACGTAACTTTCAACATCTRTTTAATATTTTGAGGCTCACCACTCTACTAGAATAAACAAATTCAACAAGATTTCTTTTCTCAATTAAGCCTTCAAAGGTCTTATATTTGAAAAATAATGAAATAGTCATCAAAATTATTTTTATTGTCCAGAAATGTAATTTCGAACCATAATTTTATGTGGTGCCAGTAATGTAAATAACCTCCTATCAGGCTTCTATTTCAAGTAGAAAGCCATAGAATTTCTGAGCATTTCACTCAAAGAATAATCTGCATAGAATAGCATGAAGAAATGCAACTGTAATGACAATTTACTAAAATTTACACCATCACAAGCTTTCACTTGCAGCAGCATCAGCATAACAACCTTCCAAACCTTTCCAAGCTATGTAGTATGTGTTTTGGTTAAGGACAAATAGCCATCACAAGCCTTAAAATTAGTAGGGCAAGTTTTATGAGAGACTGTATTTAGCAACATACTGGTGTGAAGCAACAATCTGAAGGAATCAATGTCATTCTGCTAGAAAGTAAATATTTTTATAACTACATCCATAGCAACCACAAAACTCTCCACTTCTGCAAAGTAATCCATAATGCTTGACTTCAAAAGCTGATTTAAAGCTCTGAGAAGGTATCACTAGCCATCATTTATCTTGGCCATAAAATTCCCGGGAAGACAAATATATAGTCCTTCTGGGCCATCATTGTACAGAAACGAAACACTCAAAAGACATCTCTGGAAATTGCTATACCTGCTTCTTTTGAAAATACAAATCCTCCTTGGGCTGGGGGGGGGTTACGCTATAGGAATAAGTACCAATTATCTTCTATAGGATGTATTTTTACTGCAGTGTCAACTCAGGTGATTGACATCTGAATTAAAGACTTTACGTAACACCGCTTACGTCTTATATACTACTTTTCACCAACAGATCTCAGTGTGCCTTACAAAGATTTTTATCCATATTCCATGAACGGAGAAGTCATTCAGAGAAGTTAGAGAGATGCAGATAAATTCATTGTCAGTAGTCACTGGCCAACTAAGGCCAGTGAATCCAAGTCTCCCAAGCCAAAAGTCCCTGCCCTGTTCAGCAAGCATCATTACTTCTGTACATAAGTAATTTGGATAAGCTTCCACACACCAAAGCTGTGTTTTATGCCAGTTCCCAAAGGCCTCTCTCATAAATCTAGTGGCATTTTCTATTTTGCTCTTTGCACTGAAGTAAACTGACCCCAGTTCTTTCCCAGTAAGTGGCAGGAAACCTTGCACGGTCTCTGGTCACGGAGGCAGATGTAGAAGGCAATGGAAATCTGTCAGCACCAGGTAATTTAGCCTACACTTCAGGCTGCAGTTTTGTGTTCATTCATACTAGACATGTGCAGTGCTAGACCAAACGGCATCACAAAATTAAGCTGAACCAGGTTTGGGTACATGACTCCATTACTGCTGAATATGCACAGTCAACCTTATCCCAGATTCATTCTGTCTTTAAAGCAGCTACATAAAGGACAGATAATAACTGATCCATCATGAAACCTGTCTTTATAAAGCTAACTCATTTTGAACAAATTGGAAACAGCAGACTGAGTTAATAGCAGACCAGTGTTTTGCAGCTTTGCAAGGAATCTCTTAGTAGGAGCCGTTAAGCTGAATTTACTGTGACATTAAACCACAGCCTCAGTGCAGAAGTAGGCTGGTTACCAGCACACATGGAAATCCACGTCATCTTCACAGCACCCAAATTAGGCAGGTAAGAGCAAAACCTGATCAAGATCCTTCACTTAAGGGACTGAAAGATTTAATTTCTGTGGTTACTTCGTGCTTTTCCATTCTCTTTGGTTGAAGACTAACACAGATTTGCCCTTTGTCTATACAGAGAAGAGCACTCCAGTTTCAGAGCCRGGAGTCACAGACTGCACTCCTCTTGCTGCATGCACCTCACTGACTGACAGCAGCAATAATCAAATATTTATGCAGCCCCACAGTGCAAACTCTCAGAACATTTAGCACTATTGTTTAACACCTCTAGCTTAGCTTTAACATAGTATCCTAATGAACACCGGATCTGGCAGATGAGTAGCTGCAGTGATAACAGATACTACTAAGAACAGTCCTCTTCCCTGTCCGTCTCACAGGTGTCTCCAGAGCAGGGGCAGCAGAAGCAAGGGTATGCTCTTACCACGGCTGCTGCATTTCAGAGCTTGATGCTTAGASTGAAAATGATCTATCAGACTGCAAACTCCTGAGCCTGAAATACAGACACACATATGAGTTTGTCCCATCTACAGGTTTGCAAATCCTTAGCAGAAGAATCGTGCTGTGAGCTGGGGGATCAGTACTGAGGGTCAGAAATATCCTGAAGAGCCAATCTGTGCAGGCAAGCCACAACTTTTATATATATATAGGATGATCAGAACAGGCAGGAACTGACTGATTTAGGGTATACAACTCCATTGCTGCTGAATATGCACAGCCAATTTTGTGTAAAGCTAGTCATACTCTCTTAAAGCACATTTTTTCTCAGAATAAAAAGAACGTACAGAACTGGTGGAAAAGGTTTGACCAAAAACCAATGCCAAACATATATATAYACACACACATATACATATAAACTCACTTATTTAATAACTTCTTTTATTTCAGTTAATTCCATATCAAGGTATTCACTAATATGTTTTTCTTTTCCTTTAATTACACAGAAGAACAGCTACTCTACCTGCTTTAAAATAAGTGTGGTTAARAACCAGAAGTATTTCCTCAAAGACAGTATCTAGCAGTACTCTACTTCTGTAGGACCTGCCTTATTGCTTTCAACTTCATATTAAAACTGTCCTCCATTCTCTCAAATACATCATCACAAACCAGTATAAATTTATCTACATTAGAGACTTCTGTCAGCTCCTTTGAATTGGCCAGGAACTGCACATCTTCACACTGTTGATCAATAAAAATACATACGTGGAAGCCTGTAGTGCAGACACAACTCTACACTAGCCTACAAAGTCAGGTAGCGTTGAGGTTCYTTCTGAAGCTGGTAAATGTGTTCTCAAGTACTTATGAAACTTAAACCAAAGCTGGCTCTAAATGTCAATATTAATGGACTCAAGCATCTCGAAATGGTGGCTGAAGAATCATTTTATAATTATTCCAGGAGTCAGGAATGGCTGATAGGAAACAAAGTCCCCCTAAAAAAAACATCATGACTCTGTTTAGAAAGGTAAGCTACATAAATATCATCACCTGTCAACACAAACTAGAAAGCACACTTCCAACAAAGAGTAAGCAAGAGCCTGTCCAGGCCCTGTGGCCACGTAGCTCAATGTAAGTGCAGCTGATACAGTATTCACAGCCAGGCTGAATATATGACATTCCAGCAGGGCTTGGGAAAAGCCTTGGGCACCTCTCTAACAACCTACAGTGGGATCACTCTTCAGATAAAGCACAAGAAAGGTTCATAATTCTGTTGTAATTAGTAACTGAAAAAGAGTGGAAAAGAAAACAGCTTTTCTTTCAAAAACTAAGACTTCTTTATTCACAGATCTACCACAACTCTGACAGTGAAGCATTCCCTGTATTTAACAACTGAAACAAGCCTACAATCACCTCACCTACCTGGGATCGCCAGAATTCCCAACCCTGCTGGTATACAAGGTACCAGCTGGTAGCAGGCTCTGACTTCACACCCTCACCGCTACTTGCCCGCACAGCAGCTGGCATCTCAACGTGCATCCTCTCTCCGACGGCACTGTTTCTGCCAGAGGTCCTACACCGCACATCAGCCTGAAGCTTCGCTTGGTTATTTTAACTTTGAAGTCAGCAAAACCAACAATCAATCATTCCACTGCTCTGGTGAAGCACAAYGTTTTCAAGCCTTGAAAATGAATCTGGTCAGATAAGTTAATCCTTCCAGCATCATCAAAGCAAAAACATCACACAGGAAACTCAAAAAATTAGTTGGGGCAACCAGCTCTTTAAGTTCCATAACTATTAATAGTGTAGATGAGCAGACTTAAAAGAAACGCATTATTTTTAAGCGGAGATGCTGAGTATCTATCGCTTAACACACTGTGAGTAGCCAGGCCTGCAGAGCGATCCCAGCGTTGTGTTGCTCACTGCCTACCACTAAGACAAGTGACTAAACCCCATACTGCCTGGCCATCTGTACATTCATTTACACCTTATAAGGTACCTGCAAAAAACAGAATCACTACCAAAACCAAAAGGTGTTAGTTCATATCCCGCTCTGCACAGGTGTATCTAATCACTAAGAGCATAAGGAAATGTTTTTTATTGACCTACAAAATGAAGATAAGTTGCCTAATTAACCCTCACGTCACGGTTATCTGTGCACTATAAAGTATGAAGCGTATACAACCAATGTAGTTAAAGAAAAGCCTCCAAAAATCAGTTCCCGATCTGCCAAAACTCATTTTTCTGCCACGAGAGGTGAGGATACCACAAACACTGCGGGAGACTAAAAAGACTGCATGTGCCCTGTATTACTTTTGCATTTGTCGATAGTTTCGAGGCGGGAGCGTTGTGCCCCCCCGTAAAGCCGCCCTTGTTTCCAAGCCGTCCCTTCCCTCCGCTTCACCTGCCTGGTAGGGACCCATCGAAGCCGCATCAGGTGATGAACTGAGGGGAAACAGCCCAACCTCCACACCACAGCGGGAACTCTCCACAGCGGTGACCCGAAAACCTGCTGACCTCCCTGTGCCGGGCCGACGCTCCCCCGCCCTTCCGCAGAGCCCCTCCGCGCACCCCCCGGCCCGACTCCTCCATGGCCGCCGCCTGCCCGGGGTCACTCACGATCTCGGTCACCATGAGGAGCCCGGGCAGGGTCCGCAGGAACTCCCTGTCGTAGGCGAGGGTGCTGGAGCTGGCCGACAGGTTGGCGGTGAAGGAGCTACTGGTGGTGGTGACCGTGTGGGAGCGAGGACGCGGAGGCTCCTCCTGAGGCGGTGGCACCGGCGGCTCCATCGTCGGCGCCGCGGGGCTGCCCCGCGCCTCCCGGCCAGCCCCGAGCCCGGCGGCGGGGCGGAGGCAGGGGCGGCTGCCGCCTGACGGGCAGCGGGAAAGGCGCTGCCGCGCGCCGCTTTGTGTAGCCCCGGCGCCGCGGGCAGCCCCTCGCCTCGGCGCGGGGGGGGAGGGTGCTCGGCGCCCGGCCCCAGGCAGAGAGGCGGGTCCGGTGGGGTGCCGCCCGCCCAGGAGGCCGCCCAGCCTTCCCATAGCTGCCACCGGGGCGGGAACGGGGCAGCCGCCTCACGGGGCGGGCGGCAGCCCCCTGAGCGGGGGGCGCTGGGGACCGGCCGCCAAGGCCGGTATGGGGGACCCCGGCCCAGGATTGGTGGTGCGGGGGATCCCCAGCACTAGGGAAGGGCGCTCTGGGGGGACAACGCGGGGCCTCTCTGAAACCATCTCCTGACGTCCCGGACTTCTATACACACAGAGGCCTTGGGACCACGCCTGCTTCCAGTGCGGCCGAGGAGCCAAGCTGAGCCAGCCGTTCTCTGGAAAAACACCCCGCGGGAAACCATGCCATAGCCTCATGGGTGAGCATGGTTTGGGGGGTCCAACCCCAGCCACCTGCCATCGTCGTCCATCTGGGCTGTCGCCCCTGGCTCCACGGGCAGCAAACATTGACAGCAGACGTGCTGGTGCTGCGGGTTGTCGTCCCCACTGGCTGCCATCGCTCATCAGTGGCACGCTGTTGGGAGAGGAACCACCACAAAGTGCCACGGGCAGGGAACAAGAAGCTAGGAGATACCACAGCCCTCTCAGAGCTGGAAATGGTGATTTAGCTGGGATCTGCTGAACAACCAAGAGTCTCCATGATGCAAAAGACTTTTTAAAAGCCATGAAAGTCGCTGGAAATGGAAAGTATGAGGTCATTATTGGCCTACTACCTGACAGCATTGAGCTGTTCTGTAACCTATATCTTTTAGTACTTTTCCAGTCTAAAGTGTCGCCTTTTAAAAAAAAATTCGTTTCCGGGTCATTTAAGAGCTTCTAAAGTGATCTTCCATACCACAAAAAGTATGGTGTTTCAACAACAAGCAAGCAGGTTATATTTTCTTTCAATGTTCAGGAATTCTCGTTAGCAAAGCATTTGCATGTGGCAGCTCAGTAAAAATGAAGTGTTTTCCATATGTCTAGTGGCTATTGTCCTCAAGTTGTTTACTGCTGCTCTCCTGGCTAACAAAGGATGGATTTTGCAGTATTACCTTTCAGCAAGGGATTGAATCAGCTGGGGAGGGAGGAGGAGGATGGCAGAATTTCTCCCAGAAATACAGTAAACGTGAATTACCCAAAGGAACTGGTTCTCGTGCATGATGGTGCCTCCACTTACAGTGTAAGTGTGTCACAGCACAGGCTCCATGGGCTTCCTGGAATGTGTGTCTTGGCCCGGGCTCTGTGGAGCCTCCACGTACTCATAGGCACTGGTGACTTTTTTATTTAAGATGGCAGAAGAAATGTGGCAGAGTTTTGCAAACATGAACTGCAGGTCATCAGAATGAGATGCCAGCCACTCAGCATGATATGATTATACAGATCATATAATTTCTTTGTGAGGAAAAAAAAAGACCATTAGCAAACCAAACACTGAAATCATTTAACACAACATCTCAATCATGAATGAGGAATTTTACACTTTTTGGCAAAACCATCATTTTTGTGGAGTTACCAGCATTTCTGTATTGGTTGCATTCCTATTTTATCCCTTTCTCTTAAATAAGAGCTGAGATTTTAAAGGAACAGAACACATCTGTGCACTGGTCTGTTTAGAGACCTGCTTCAACTGGCTTGCAAATAAAAAGTGCTTTATCTGATTGTTCAGCACTGCCAAGCTTCCTCCCAATGCCAGAGCCACTTTGAGATGCCCCTGTTGCTGTTTGTGAGGATCCGTTGTAACAGCATTGATTTTCTCCTCTGAAAGACTCTTGTCTTTTCAGTTTCCCACCTATAAGATCAGTAAGTAAAAGTGAGTAAACGTGGGGTTAAAATTCATGCCAATAGCAAAATTAACACAAATTTCAAAATGGTTTGAGTCATTCACATCACTTTCCCTTTGAGAGCTGATTTATTTTATACTGGGTGTATATTTTCACCGTGTTTCCAGGACGTTATTCAGTGGTCTCAGTTTTGATGTATAATGCTAAAACTCTGTATTTATTTTGCTCACTAAACTTCTGGAGGTCAATGTTGTTTCAACCATCACAACCAGAGCAATAAATTTCAGTGCTTTTGGTCTGCACATCTATCATTTGAGCATCCCAGGTCCTGTGGGAAAAGAAAAAAAAAGTAAACCAAAAACACAGATAGGGAAACATTTGTTTTCTGTTTCAACTATATTAAATATATTAATATAGCATAAGTTTTCAATGTCTGTTGTAGAGGTCTAGTATCATGACTAATTCAACAAGAACTGGACAGCTACATTTCTGGGCAACTTCTCTGAACACTGGCTGCCACTCTGACTTCCTCAGCACATTTTTCTCTGGCAAACATATTCAAAGAATGAGTTTCACTAAAAAAAGGGCAAATACTCCAGAAGCTTTTCTATATCACTGATATGCCAGGAAGCAAATGTCATTCTTTAACTTGACAACATAATACTTTACATTTTGAATGTTAACTGTGAGGCTCTAATTTTTTGTTTTGCATCCTTGCACTGAAGGCTAGAACTGGAAAGCCTGCAGGGACCATCTGAGCTTAGCTAGATTTTTTTACATGTAGATAGCATCAGAAGCAAAATAATTGAATGCTGCTGCTTGAACAATCAACCTTTTATTACAGAACTACCAAGAGAGAAGAAGGTGGCCCATTTTCTATGTTTTAAATTAACCTTTCAAGGGAAGGATTGGTGAGGCTTTTAAACACCAGTCAAGATTGTAACCTCTGTTTGTCAACTACTATAATGAAGTAAACTGTGATTAGAAAAAAGTATGTAATTTGGTGAAGCCTTTCAATGTAAATGTTTTAGCAAAAGCAAAATAGCTGATACAAGTATTATCAGGTTTTTAAGTAAAGGACTTATTCCTGAATGTCTTGATATCTAATTAACAGATTCTTCCATTTAAGCTGGCTTGGTTCTCAAATCCTGAGGTATCAACATTTTTGAGATTACTGATCGAGCTCTCTAGAACTACCTTCTTAGCAACAATCTGGCCAACTGGAAGTGCTAATTAAAGTAGACTCACAGGCCCAAGGAGCGGAGCTGACTGGAATTTCCTGAACTGTTTTTCTGTTTTTGAAATACAGCTTCCGTTCCCCCCTCCCAAATCCTAGAATTTTCAAATGTCAAAGTTATTCAGACTTTTTTTTAGATAAGTAAAACAAGTAAACATAAAAGGAAAGGTGATTGAGATTTTTCACTGGTCATCAGCAGATTTCAGTCAACAACAAAAACTTACTGTTTTTAAACCACCTAGGAGTGATCTAAGAAAGCTAAGGGAACTTATTCTGAAGAGGGTGAGAAAGGAATTGTACTTTCCGTGGAACCCAGGTCATATGTAAGGAATATGGATTCATGTCGGATGTCCAGGACAAATATTCTCACCCTTGACATCCCACTGTGCTAATCTGAGGATGAGATATTTTTAGTTAGCATTAAATCAAGAAATGTTTGGAATATTTCCTAATGGCTTTTTGGAATCAGCAAAGTGTAGGCTTTGAGCTACAAACGTATTTAAGTAAATAATTAATAACATATATTACTCTTTGGCAGCTTACGACCGTACAGAAAAGCTGATTTATACTAACCCAAACCAGAAATACTTGATTTGTACTTTGGTAGTGACATGTGCTATAGGCATGCCTAATGATCAATCAAGGCAAATGACTCTGTGTATGAACCGGTATTTTGCAAAGTAAAAATGGTTTTCATGATTGAGATACTTGGATCTTCTAAAGTTGCTGTAACACAGAATAGATGAGATGCCCATATTTTCAAAGTGGCTATTATTCTGCAAATCTGTAGAGGATCTGTGTTTGTACGTGCGGTTACTGAACACAAGGCTTGTTTGGTTTTGCAGCTTGGGCACCCCAAAATTAACGAACATAAAATCAATACCAATTGAAACTACAGTTCGAGTAATGACAGTGCATGGGATTTGATCATCAGATACGTAAGTTACTACCCTAATGCTGGAAAATGCAAGATTTAGCTGTTTATGTTCTGTACTCCTTTTCTCGCAAATATTTCTTTCTTTACATGAAGTTTACTTGAATTATATGGACAAAGGCCTGACGGTAGACACACAGACATTTTACCTGCCAAAAAGCTGTCTTTGAACATATGCATGCCATAAAAAGAATTAACTCCATGCTATGAACAGTAATATACTGACTTTAAGTTTGGTTTTTTGTTTTTTTCCAGTTTTGAAACCCATTATCATGACACTAAGTAAACTGTTTGGTGATAGAGACTGTGCTAAGAAAAGAAATCACAGAGTACATAAGCCATGTATTTTCTGTGCATTAGCCTTTCACCAGCTGTTTTATCTGCTCTGGGAATCTAAAAATCCCTCCCAGCCCTGAAACTCAACCATGTCTTAGATACTGTGCTGAGGAAAAATTGGTTACTTCCTCCAGAGCCGATTTGTACTTAGAACACCGTCCCTGCATGCTGTACCACATGCTTAACTTCAGGGCAGAGAGCACATCTACTCAAATTAAGAGTTCGTAGTGAGAAGCGTGAAGTCTACGTACAAATCTTCTCAGAATGGGAGTTGTGGTTTTCATACTTCGGGGTCAGGGACCTCAAATCTGTAATGCACCTGCAAGAGTAGACCCATATTGTATTTCACAGGCTGCTTCTCAGCTGCCCTCAGCTGTCTTTCTCTACAGTGAGCCTGCAAGCACAGCTCCAAGCGCAGCTGGTGGCCATGCCTTCTCGCACGTGCAAATTACGAGTCACCTGAATACTCAAGAGTGTCCGGTGTCATGTTATGTGAGGAATGAGCTTATTCTGCCCCTGAGCATGTCCAGACAGGCTGTCCCTGAGGCACACTCATAAATACTTTCATTGGGGTCACCAGTCCTCCGTAGACCTTTAAATATTGCTATGGTACAAGCACATACTAGGGATCATAGTACTTGAGAATATAAACGTTTCCACTGAAGACCTGTATGTTTTCTACTCATTAAGCATAGTGCTTGCCTAAGTGTTTATGTAAATCACAGCAGGTAATGTTTATACAGCACCCAAGCCCAGAGCAAAACAGCTGGAGGAAAATATCACCTTCAACAATTGTCAATGCCATATTTATTTTTAGATAATTAATGAAAGTCTGAACAATTCCACCATGGTTTCATCGCAGCATCGTCCATGTTTAGGAAGAGAGTTCACAGCCACCTCATAACTTCTGCCATCAGCTTCCTTGCAGGCTTTATTAACAGACAGCTGTCTTGCTCTGCTGTGGTTGGTACAACACCCTGAAACATGCTTAAGACCTAAAGCGTGCCTTATATTATGCTAAATTATTAGGAGGTGGCTTGAGCTTGCTGTCTGCTTATATACACAGAGAGAAGACATCCAGTAGCTGGCAGGCAAAAACCTAACCAGATACCATGGCTGGAAGATGAAGGTGGACAAATTCAGACCGAAAATAAAGGATCTTTGTTGTTTGGGTTTTTTAAACTTACCTTTTTAACACAGCATAATTAGCTATTTGAATAATTTATTAAGTAAAGCAGTAAATGCTCCATTATTTTAAATCTATAATTCAAAGCTATGGATTTATTTAAAATACAATCTTTACCAAGCTTACACTGACAAATTTTGTGGTCTATATTATACAGAACTTGACAAGAGATGACCTGAGTGATTTGAGAAACCACAGAAATTAATTCCAATTAATTCCATAAAGCTACAATTTGTTAATGCTCTAGTCACCCAGCTGTACAATACGCATGCAGTACCAATCCCCGACACATCACCTCCTTGTCCTGAAGCGGTAGCAGAATAAAGGATCTCACAAATCTCGCTGGCTGGGCTGTGCCTGGCCAATAGTTGGGTAATCAAAGTGCTGTACGGGGAGAATCAGTTTTATGCAGGTGGGCTGCAAGGTTTAAGGGTGGAAAATCCTCATCTAGAGAAAGAAAAAAGACCGGTGGGCTGACTGCAGGATCTGCTGAGAAAGGCAGCAGCGGGCTGGGGTGAGGTACCAGAGTGTACGTGCTCTGTCGTAGGGGACTGAAGTGCAGGAGAGGAGAACTGGGAGCCTGGCAGGGCACTGACCTGGGCCTTGGAGAACACAACAGTGGAAGGAGAAGGCAGAGAAATGCAGGCAGATGTTTTACTGCTCTTCATACTGGTTTGCGCAGCTGTTCTGTTGGTATGGGATAAAGACATTTGACATCTATCCATTAACAGAAGGAAAGCAAAATGTTAACAGAGGAACACATTATACCATGTAATGGTCTGAAATCTCCAAGTGACTGAGCGATATGGTATCAGTATTTTCAAATCAGCAATTTATCTTTGCAAGTAGACCAGTGCCAAAAGACTTCTATGAACACAAAGAACAAAATGACCCTATTATTTGTATTCATAGAACAGTCTTAGCCCTGAAACAAAACAAAAACAAAGAAACAAATCTCCCTAGCACGAAACACAGTCAAGTTCAACTCAAAGCAGGACACAAAGGTGCAGGCACCAGTGTTTTAGAATATACAGAACACTGCTCATGACTATAAATAATTATTGGATGCTTTCATAGCATTAGTGTTACAGATATGCACAAAACCAGCATGCAAAGCTGCTGACACCTGGTAAGTCCTGTGTCAGTGCATCAAAAAATAGCTGCAGTGATGCAAGGCACTTAGTGCATTCTTTGGTTCTAGGTTCCTGAAAACAACAGTTACAAGAGAAACAGGAGCCTGGAGAAAGAGGAGATAAATAGAAGAGAGAATGATTTTTCTATTACGGCTGCATGTATTTATGGGTAACAGAGTGCGTTGTCTGTTGCCAGTCTAGCAAAACCTGCTGGGATTTTTAAATGAATCAGAAAGCCAAATTTTGTTAAATTTCTCCATTCACTTAGTCTGCTTTGAAAATTGCAGGCTTTGGGCTGTGTGAGAACGGTGCATGGTATCAGACTATAGAGCAGTCAGGGGATGGATAATGGGCTGCCTTTTGGAGGGACTGGGATTTCCTCAGAACAAAGGCTTATCCCATTTATGACATGTCTTGAGAAAGCTTATCCTGTCAAGTCATTTATCACCCGACTAACTAGCTACTGAGCACGGATAATGCTTCTTTGCTAGATCAGTGAGAGAAAAGAGAATTTCAGAAGAAATGAATGTTTTCATTTGGGGATTTTAGGAGATTGGGAGAAGAGCTATTGGGAGATAGGAGTTAGGCTATCTAAGCTCTTTGAACCATGAGAAAAACATACCAAGAAGGATTTTACTAAATGCTCGTAGTGCAGCTAAAATACAGCCTTTCTACTGAGGGCAACCTCATTACCTAGGTATTTAAATTATGTGAATTGACACAGCCCTGTGGTTTGCAGTATTAAATTTGGAGTAAGCAGAGGATGCTCTGAGATAGATGTGGCTCTAATTACTAATACTGAGGTGAATTAAGTCCATCATATGTTTGTGAATGTCTGGCTTAATGCTAACTATGAGACAATTCTGACATGAGATTTGTTATAACACAGATGTCCCCATAAGCCCCACAATTAAAAAGCTTCGTTTCCTATCAACTTTGAGGTTGGCTCACCTTAATGTTCAAGAAAGTTCAGACTCCATTGGAAGTACTCGCTGCAGTGGGGGTATTTGTAAGGTCAATCTACTCCATGTAGCTTTTTTCTACTAAGAGGGTATCCTCAGTTAGCACGTTTTCTTGGCATTTACAAGAATTTGACAACTTTTGGTACTCTTCCACTTTGTCACGCTCAGCTGGAATTGACCAATAGGTTAAAAGACTATGAAGGAAGATGAGGACAGGTAATGTGATAGCTTAACCTTCATCTCCTCAGCACATCAGAAAACTGTTTTTTTTTATATATATATATATAAAAATATACATACACACACACACACACACACAGAGACATATCTGTATAATTAAAAGAATGTCTCCTAGACCCAGACAATTATTTAAAAAAAAAAAAAAAGTAGTCACTAATAATATCAAATACATGATCTTACAAAAGCAGTGTGGTTCTCCAAATATGCCAATCAAATAATTTCTTACTTGCCTTCCTCACAAGGATTCAATCAGAGGCTCAGGAAACAAGCTGTATCAGTGTGTGCAAATGAAGGTCATGCATCAAACTGCTGTGCTTTCTTTTTAAGTGATGTTATGATTACTATTTCAGTGAAGTACTAATCAGGGAGGCCATATTTTTGTGATTCATTGTTCAAGCAGGCAGTACAAGGAAAAACATCGAAGTTAGCAAGAATATATTCAAACCAGGTGTTACTTTGATGAAATCTGAGATTATTTCTTGCATACAAGCATCCCTCTTGTGCTAGAAGCCTACTTTTATGGGCTGTCTGAATTTACTAGTGAAGGATTTCTTAATGTAATTCACAAGTAAGAGAAATATGAGTAAGGGGATTACTTAAGTTCATCAGTGCTGAAATGCAGGATTTAATAAATTATCTTCATAAATAGAAATGAAAAACACTGGGATATTTTAAGGGGTATTTCAAGGTATCTATCTAATTGGAAGATGAGTTATAGGTGACATCCTCCAGCCTGCAAAAGTACTCCCATCTGTAAAGCAACTGCATGTAAGGCAACCAGCAGGAAGAAAAAAAAACACAGACAGAAAAGGAAAAAAAAATGCTGGTGAAGGCACCTCTACTACAAAGACAAGTATTCAATCATGTCTTCTTATAAGAGCATAGAACGGGAGCTGTGAGGACGCATGACAACTGCCTCTCTAGGAGAGGGGAATGGAGGGGTAGCAGGCCCACAGTCTACCTCACCTGAGTGCAAGTGATGCAGTTCAAGCTGACCTCCAAATTTGGGGAAGTGAAGAAGAGGCAGGACTTGAAGAACTACATCCCCTGCATACTTGCTCTGTACGTATCCCTGCCTTGAAAAAGAAACCGTTATTTCACAGTATTTCATTAATGTGATTGAAAATAACTTTTAGCAAGCATGAGCCATAAGATGAGTGACAGCGAGAGGTGTAGTCTCTCCATTAGCACTACACAGAGAAGCAGCCCTTATCCTGTGTGCGTGGTAGTGAGTGCCCTGACATAAGTTATGCTAAAAAAAGCCATCGTCACATTATAATCAGTCAACAATACTGGACTAAAGCAGATGCACTAGGCTGTGTTTGCTCGAAGGCAGTACAGAAAATAAAAAATTTGCCAACCCAAACCACCAACAACCCCAAACACTCCAAATCCATATTAAAATGCATATGAAGATCAGCTGTTTCTTGAGATCTGCCTACTGGATTTCAATATATTTTACTAATCATCTCAAGCCAGATAATGCTTTTGAAAGCAAAGTAATCTTTCCAAAACTCTATCTAGACTTGCAAAGTCTAGAAGTGCAAAGACTTGTGACTGGGTAAGCCCAAGAAAATTGCATTGAATAGAGATAAATCGTATGTTAACACTAATGCTTCAGAACTGAAAGCGGACTTGAAAATTAAGCATTTTCCCTGTTCAAGTGTTACCTGTGCACGTGCATGCATCTCCTTTTTTAAAACGTGAATTTAACACACAGAGCAAGCAGTCCCGGGGAATGAAGTCACCTGTTCTTTAGGACGTGCTCAGTCAGCAATCCCAGTGACTTCCTTGTAACAGCCCAGCTGAAATGCTTTCATCCTGACTCAAGCAGGTTGCCTTGAATAGTTTAGCTTCCCTGCTTATTTACCCTATAGCTTCTGAGACAATAAACCACACTGTCATTTTTAGCAATGCATTCAAGTGGGACTCAACCAAGGCCTGATTACCTGGTGCAGAGTTCCCAGTCATTGTAACATAATGAGTTTTAAATCAGTCTAGTCCAACTCAGTAATTAAAACAAGGTTCCTGGAGCTGTGCTTCTCAAATTTTCCCATACTGGGCCTTTCCACTCTATTTCCTAAAAACCATCTGTCCATCCAGTCTGGACCTAATTACTGTTCCAACATTAGAAGAGCAGAGATGTTTAAAACTCCCAGTATTTGTTTATCACTCCTTGGATGCTCCCCTGACTCAGCCCACACGCTGACGTGATGGGTTCTGGCTAAATGCAATCATTCACAGAAGTGCTTCTCGTGTCCCCATCACCGTAATATTTGATAATTCACAAATCATGTAACCAAGTCCCCTACTCTTCACTGTAGGACTGATTACAGTAGCAATGAGAAAACCAGTGATGCTGGCTTTGTGCTGGTGGAGAGCTTGTACGCAACACGCAAGTTCTCAGGTGGAAGGAACCAGCAAGATTTCCAGCCCACTTGTGGGTCAGGACCTATTTTAGATGGATAAAAATGCATCAGGAGTCAGGAGTGTCCCTGGAGCATTCTTGCTCAATTTCTGTCATTTAACCTCAACCTCTGGTAACACCAGGCTACAGCTGCTAATAGCATTATAATTATTTGGTTGTTAAGATCACATAAAAAACTTTAATAGCCAGGGTTATGGATACCTTGCTATTACTAGGGCTCCCACTTCTAGCTCTGAATCTGCAGTTGCAAGAGAGAAGGAAGAAAATTCCCTCAGAATTTCAGAAAGAACTTTCTGAGGCGCGTTGCTTTGAGGGCCTCTCTCTCACTACTTAGTCAGACCTAATCTTGCCTAGTTTAGCTCTGAGAAAAATCACAAGCTGATGAAGAGGTAGACAACACTTCTGATTATTTCTTACTCGTTAAATACAGCGTGTGCAAGAAAGAATGGGGGTCTTTACCCCAAGGAGGTTGCAATTATTTCTCTGACCACCTCTTGCCAGGCTTTCTTATGACTATCTCTGCATTTTTCCGAACGCTCATGATCCCACTGCAAAGTGAGTAGAGTCCCTATTTCCTCTGTATAACCTGTCTAGAGTGCATGAACAGCATATTTTTCTCATCTCAAGAGTTTCCCATATCTTTCTTGGAGAGTGATACATGGAAGGGAGGGGGAACTTCCACAGCAATTGTTACATCTCAGTGCATTTTGATCATACTGAGTGTGCTTGTGAAATCTCTCTTGCACTTGAGCAACTGCTAAGTTCTCTAAGTAGACATTTCCCAGGTTTTAGTTTTGAAGAGAACATTGCTGGACTAAGCTGTTACCATGAAGCCGTGCCTGGTACAGAATGACAGGACAAAAGGGGCGCGAATCAACTCTCAACAGCTTTGTCTTCACTCCTCCTGTATTTTAGTGCATGTTCTTGCATTACCAGCTCTTGCACTGGTTAAAACCAACTTGGTCTCACTCTCTATTCTCCAATGAGTGCAATATTCTGAATTCTGCTCCCACACGTAGTATATACAAGTTACACTTAAAAYGATTTACCTGTAGGGTAGGCAGTCCAACCTCATTCCACGCTCTTCTCTCATTTCTAATCTGATTGCTTTCAGAAAGCTAATTGTGCCTGCTAGGAAACAGCTCTGCTCCTCGACAGTGCCCAGCACTGTCAAGCCAACCACGTTGTATTTTAGAAGAAAAGCCACACCTGGAAATTGTCATACTGGGTAACTGCACATTCCTCTGCCAAATGGTTATAAGCAGCTGAATTACAAGTTTTAGAATATATCTGTGAATAACATATAGTCAGGTATAAGTTGGAGATAAAATTTCTGAGAAAAAGAATATTATTTGAATGAGTATGGTAATGAAGTACAGTATGCATAAGTGTAGGATACTGTGGCTCTAGAGTGGCAATACACTAGAATCAAATTAAGCAGCTTTTGTTACAGAGTTTAAGGACTCTGGCTGGGTGAAGAAGATCATTGCTAGCTAGCAAGATTTTAGTGTGATCACATATTCTAGAGACTTAAAGCTGCCTGAGCAACTGCACCAGGGAATACCACTATGAAAAACTTGAGCTTCTGCTGTTTTAAAACAGTGAATATATGAATAAAGATGCAAGTGGCAGAAGGATTAAACCCAACAGTATGGAAGTTTGGAAGATCTTATTCCACACTTTACCTCTCTACTGGGCAACAAACATAAGACAAGGCTAAATGCAGATGGCAGTATGCTGATCTTTCTTTGCCGTGCTGGCTAAAGCTCTGGGAGTAATGAAAGGTATTCCTTCTCTATAGTAGCCTACAGCCTGAAAAAAATGCAGATGAAGAAAACCAGAGGATAAGATTAAACAAGGGAAGACTGGCATGACTAAGTGCTCCTGCAATTACCACCTAACTTGAAGCTCGGAGAAAATTATGCTGATGAAGTCTACATTAAAAAAAACAAAAACAAAACCGAAGCATCTCTTTCACATTCAAATGCAACTCTGCACAGTAAGTGGAAATTAGAAAAATCCCTAAACTGGGTTTAAATACACCACTAAAAACACTTGTACAAAAACTGGGCTTTAATCCAAAGCACAGGCACAGCCAAGGCTGTCTCTGCTCAGCTATCACAATACAGAGCAGCTTGCCTTGAGCTTACTTTGCTAAAATGCTTTCAAAGTGAGTATTTTGAGCCTTCAAAATCATGTATCACAATACATTTTGGTTTATCCTTGATGCAACAATATAGGAGGGAGTAGGTACCACAAAAATAGCATGTTAAAAAAAATGGCTTACAGTTACTGAGAAGCTGTGATGCAAGTATTTTGTGCTTGAAGTTTGCATTTTAAATACTAGCTAATGCTTCATAAATGTCTCTGTTATTACTATTTACAGAGATCAGGAACCCAGCCAGTGCTTGCTAACAGATTTGGCTTGCTTTCCAGTTCTCTCCAGCCTTCAAAAAGCAAAAAAGCAAACTAAAAATCCCCAAGGCTGTACTTTCTGAGCCCACCACATGCCTGTGCTCAGTAATCATCAAACTGAAAGATATTCACTAAGTCCTCAAAACAAACTATTCAGAAAGAATCTATCACACTGAGAGCTGAAGTATGTTTCTGTGACAAGAATGTGATGTGGTAGTTTGCAATTTTTAAAATGGGATTTATAATGAACCTGGATTTGGAGAAAGAAAGGGCAAACCAGTTAAAATTGTCATTATTATTTTCACCTAAACATGGAATATGCACTATTTTTTACAAACATGGCATGTCAGAGCTTCAATAACCGGTAGCATAGATGTGATACTGTTCCCTCAAAATTGTAGCAATGTTTTCAATTAACCCAAGCTGACTTACTGTTATCCCAGAGACTGTAGGATGGTCTGGAAGAGATCTATGCACTAGCTTCACAACCAAGCAGCTTTAAATGAATGGATGGACACAGCTGGTGCAAAGGCAGCTGAACATCGGTCCTCCTGGTGGCCTTGCTAAAAGACTGTGCAAAATTCCCAGCCCCTTACAAGGCTTACTTGTGCACACAAACGTTCAATAAAAAGTAGGTAGGGGTTTACCTGTATAGATGAGCATATGCGTGTGCATGTACACACGCCCACCTTTTGATATGAAGAACCCTTCTTAAGGTTCACTACAAAATAGCACATACAGGTGCAGCTACATGAAGATGAAAGGGAAGCTGGAATTGCTGGATTGCAGCCTTTCAGTACTTAAAGGGGGCTTATAAGAAAGATGGGGACAGACTTTTTAGCAGGGCCWGTTRCAACAGGACAAGGGGGAATGGCTTTAAACTAAAAGAGGGTAGATTTAGACTAGATATAAGGAAGAAATTTTTTACAGTGAGGGTGGTGAAACACTGGAACAGGTTGCCCAGAGCRGTGGTAGATGCCCCATTCAAGGTTAGGTTGGACGGGGCTCTGAGCAACCTGATCTGGTTGAAGATGTCCCTGCCCATGGCAGGGCGGTTGGACTAGATGACCTTTAAAGGTCCCTTCCAACCCAAACCATTCCATGATTCTATGATTCTATGAATAGATATGAAGGAAAGCTGTAGGGTGAAAGACACTAAATGACTCCCATCCAGCTGAGAAAATGAAACATGCAGTGTAGCGACAACAAGCAGTGCTAACATCACAGAGTGCAATATGGATTATACTTGAGCAGACTTTGGCAGTTACCCCCACCTAAACAATCAAGACTGCTCACGGTCAGAGCTGTGCTTTATTTATTATTCACTAATTCCTTCAGCATGAGTTACAAGAAGGACATACATTTAAAAGCAGTAATTCATGGTGTTTCTAGTAACTTACTGAAATAATCAACATACGGTTCCCAACGCTCSCTACGATTACCCTTCACGACACCTCTCTGAAACAGATACTGGAGGTAATAGGTAAATATAACAAATAGGTAATTCAATTTAGACATGGGGAACTCCAACAGAGATACCATTCTGCTGGGCATCACCCTACAGTTCTCCTCTTAAAATCCAGTTCTGCAATTGCTTTCAGTAAGAGCAGGACTAGACTGGTAGGTCAAGAGTATCTGAAAGTCCCCACCCAAAGCATATTGGCAGGAATCTGAAATCAAGTTAGAACAGACTGATAAGAGAACTAGGTTTCATTTAATCTGAATGCCAAACACCTCTCCTTTGCACATGCTGGGATTGAAGGCGGATACTCTTCTCAACCATTATTTAAAATAGAAGTGTTACCCTTTAGTGCTCAGATTTCTATCAGCTCACGGCAAATCACAGGAGAAAACTCCGTGCAGCCAGGAGACAGGCARGAGAGAAATAGTTTTACATTTTCTAATAACATGAAGTGCTACGTGTTCCAAGACAACTTTTTATTTCAGCATTAAGCAGCCCCTGTGATATCTACRTACTTCATTCATATGACTCCAGCCTTACAATGAAGTCCAGGGTGGGAGCATTATGAAGAAGCATCAGCACAGGCCATTGGAAACTGACTTCTTGTCTGACGTGTTTCCTGTATCTCAGGGCCAGCCTGGGTGTTATTTACAGTCAGACGATCAAAGACACCCAGCCTGTAAGCACTGATTTGGTGAGAAAGCACCACCCCTTCAGAAGATAATGCCCGTATGAAACAAACGTATCCATCCTAATTCTCTTGTGATGGTTTTCACTTTCCTGTTGACTCAGACTTACTTTGGATGGTATGTTTTAGTTACCTACAGATTTATTCTACYAGTTGATTTCATGCACCCTTAAAATAAATACAGTTTTGAGCTAAAAGTGCAACAAGAAGTGACCTAACGGCTGAAACTCTGGCTTAAGATTAGGAATGAAATGCATGCAGTCACAGGTTTGCTGGGCACACCTTTACCTGTCTCAGTATCCCTATTTGTAAACAAGGAATTAGGACATTGCTTTCATTTTATGAAATGCTTTGAGGCTTTCAGGTAGACAGCGCATTATTCTGTTCACCAAAAAAACAATACTTCGTTTACAGTATGGCGCCCCACAACTAAGTGGTAGACCTTCCTTTCCCTGGTTAAACACTTATGACACCTCCCACCCCCTTTAGCTGATGTAAAAACTGACAAAACTGAGCACAATGTGCTCTCATCATTTTCCAGGCTCTTGCAACTTCAAGACGCAACAGAAACAAGCATTGCTGGATGCACATTACAGGACCCCAAGTGATGCTGGAAGATCTCACAGACCATATTGTCCAAGAGTTGAGGTAGTGCCTGTTGCCCTGTACTGGGTGGGTCTTGGACAACAGGCAAGACAGGGCCTCGGGCAGAGGTAATAAGGTGTTGGGTGTTGTATTGCAAGCTCATTCTCTCACTTCCAGTGGATCTACAACACATGCATCTGGTGCTGAACTATAATCATCTCCAAATACAAGGAACACAGTGTGAGACAGCTGCAGTCATACAGGAACCTAAGAAAATTCAGAAATAAATGGGAAGAAAAGTAACTGCGGAGCAGGTGGAATTGGTCACTTACCCACCAGTGCCCTCCAGTGGTTCACACAGCAACTCAAGGAACTGAAGACAAGAACCCGTTTCAGAGCTCAAAGACACCATTTTCATTGAAATTGTTTCACAGAAATGAAAATGCTGACATCTGGATGTCAAATAGCTCTTTTTAAAATTTAAGTTCTTGCATGGCAATCTCATATCTGCTATCATTACATACCATATCCATAAAAACCTACATTCCATCAAGTGAATAAAGTATTAATCGCAAGCCATGTAAAATGAGACAACAGAAACCAAAGTGATTCCCAAGACAATAATGTTTATTTGTACTAACTCTTCAAATAGGTATACATTCACAATCTTTAAACAAATCAGTACACGTCTAGGGCAAGTTGAGTACGTATCATTAGAAGATAATGCCTTCCTTAGTAATTAATGTTCATAAATCAAGAATTAGTTACAAATATACGACCTTGTATTCAAAAACCTTACACACGGGTTAATGTTTTCAGTACGACTATCCCAGTACTAGGCAAAACGGTGTTTGTAGAACAGGATTCTAATCATTCAGTTCCAGTATCATATCACAGTCTTTTAATGAGCAGTAAATATTAGTGGGAGGAAAATATCTAGTGCCAAGCTGAATGTTCTCAAGCACTGAAAACCAAATACAAATCGTGAAATATCTATAGAAATTTAAATAAATTATTTCAGTTACTGAAACCTCACTTTTTGTCTGAAAAGAAGAAGAATATAATTGCAGACTGGAGGAAAGAATTCCATAAAAACCTTTTCTCTGGATTTGCCTTAGAATAGGCTTCTGTACAAAACAAGAACAATTAAGATTTTGGGGTTTCAGGGGTAGAAGTAGTATTGGAATAATAAAGAAATCATCTTAAAATATATATTAATTTACCACATTTAGCTCATATAGCCCTTTATGTATCTTACAAAATGCTACTGTTCTACATACTGCATGTAAAAAGAAGTTTATATATATATGTATATATACACATATAAAGGCAAAGCCAATCAGCTTGGTATTAAAAAAAAACAACACAAAGCATAAGCAGACACACTGAAAGTTATGCAGTAATGAGGAGTGTATGCTCCACGTGTGCGTTAGTGTAACAGTGCTTCCAATCTTAAAACATCCTTTTAAATGTCTAAGCCGAGTGCTTACTCCAAGTCAGCTCTACCAGTGATTTCCTCAATCGCCACAAACATCTGATGTTACTTAACTTCTGGCCTTTATCTGTTATATTTAGCACTAAATCATAAATAAGGCAAAATAACTTTTCACATCCCTGAATATCTGAGGACATTCACGAGATCTTCCAAAAATTAATGCAAAACATTATAGGAGCACAAGAAATGGTACCCCTGAGCTGAAGCATCTTCCTGTCTATACAAAGCTGCCCCAATGCTCGCCTATTTCAGAGTAATCCAGGCTACGTAAGTAAGTATGACAATTATTCCCAGGCATCCCCTTTGTTTTAGCAAGTTTTGAATGACAACTTAAAGCTTCAGGATGGGTTTGTGCTCACGATTTCTGGTCTAAAAACATCACTGAGAACAGTGAACAACAGTTCTGATACTGCTCAGAGGTTTGGAGTGGATATTCAGAGCGGATGGGCATTCTCATTGAGCTCTGTAAATCTCGATGCTAACCCTTGTCTCCCAGCTGCAAGAATGAGTCCACTCTTTATGTACCTAGCATATATTTTACCAAAAAAATCACAGTTTAGTATACAAGAAAAGCAAGACAGATTTCATTTATCTATCTTCTCTTGCATAAAGCTTCTTAAAAAAAAAAATCCAAAAAACCTAACCAAGCCAACCCCATGCCCAAACTCCATAAAATCACAAATTTTCCAATAATAAATAAAATTAACCTCCCTGATAAGGCAAAGGTGCCTGAAAAAAACTAATTGAGATACCTGGGGAATAAAAGAGACAGATGCCTTTGAGAAGCTTTCTGGGAGATTGGTCATAAAGGACTTGATCCCATTAAAGTTTTGTCCAGTGAAAGAGTAACTTCAGAATTCATCATTTCTCTGGGGAGGTTGGTTCAGTCCAGTTGACGTGTCAGTCACTGGCAGGCACTGAAATGAATGCAGTCAGTGTACTGGCAGATAACCCTTTTGACAACACAAGCATGTTCTACCAGGGAATTCCCCAAACATTCCCTGGAGCGTTGTGTGGAGTGCAACACTTTGTGGCTGATGGTTAAGCTAGAAACACAGCGTGACAATTTTGAGCAATGGATACCCAAGAGTATCCTGCCCCACCCACCAAACAATACCAGGTAAGAACGACCACAGGTACAACACTAAAATGAACCCTAGGTTCCAGGGTTCAGAATCCCGAGGTCAACATCTCCCCCTTGTTTGGGGGAATGGGATTCTAGAAGAGCCTAACTCCCGGGAACACCAAGGGAAAAACAGAGAAATACAAAAATGCAAGGATTAAAAAACAGAAGGGGACGTAATGATCCCCCTCCAGCATATTCCCTTTAAAACAGTGTAATTAAAAACTTCAAATTCATTTAGAAATTGGTTTCAAAATAGTCTGACAGTTTTAAAGACTTTCAAAAATCAAAATATTCTTCACCAGAGTTCATTAAAATATCCCTGTAGCCCCCTGAATAACTGCTACCACTTATTTTGCATTAATATTGCTTAAATTAATATCATCATAAACATGCAAAATGTTTACATTTCAATGTGTATGCAGAATAAAACCAAGTTCTAATAGAAAGACTCCTAACATTTCAAGGTTACAGGCTTGATTCAGTCTCCATCAAAACCAGTGGGACTCTTCCCATGGTGTCCAGTGGATTTTGGACTAGGCCTTAATAAGAGAAAACAAAACATTGTGTTTTATGGTGTAGGAACACGCACAAAGTACACTTGTGTATATACACTAGATATGTAGTGCAACTTTTGCATTGCGCATCTTAAAACAGTTGTATTTTAGCCAGTAAAATGACAATCACCAAGCCAACACTGCATGCTATGTCAAACTAGGCTGTAAAACAAAAAACAATACCCATTCAGAGACATTCATGTTGTTAATGCTGCCTAGTGAGCAGCTTTGAACGAAGCTTAATGATACATCCACCTGAACCCAGATATAAATTTGAAAGGCAGAAAGCTGCATTAGTACAATGGCCTGATTGATTTTATATGTGCTCTGGATGACTTTGAAGGCAGGATATCATCTCTCTGACAGGCTTCCCTTCATAGCAGATTTGATACACAGCAGTGAATAGTGGAAACCTGAGGAAACAGGGTGGGGAAAGCAAATGCAGCATAAGTTTATTTTGTAACATTTTCTTAAATGAAAGAAATAAAATGGGGTGAGGAGAGGGAGAGGAAAGAGAGAGAGACTGAAAAATCAATTTCTTTTAGTATTTGTCAAGTGCTAACGCCGGGCTGAAAAGTTCTGGATAAATACAGAACCTACATGCATCTCTAAAATGAGTCACTCTCAGAAGCCTAGCTAGCTATAATGGAGCCTACAACATTCATTATGTATGGTACAACCATTAAGCGATCTAAAAAATTAAAAAATTAAAACCACTCACATCTTTCCTTGACATTCTTATAGCAGTACTCATCTATGGTTAAAAAGGATGACTGGCACATCAGTTATGCATTATCTCTGAGCAATAATTTGATAATACAATTGCAGAATATGACACAAAGAGACCCAAGAAGAAATTGAAGGTCAAGTTCTTAATAAGAGTCCAAAATTAAATGTGGATTTTGAAACACTAAATTCTATCTCTCTTTTTTTTCTTTTTTAAATTGGCCACATTTCCAATAACCCTCAAATTATTCAGGCTTCTCTGATAATCTGAAGGCTTGTTACAGCCAAGATGCTTTACAGAAATTTGTATTTGCTTTCTGTCCATCCTGGACAGTGACAGCCAGACAAGTCCCATTTTCATACAGAGACTGGTGAATTTTAGGGATTAATTAACTGTTCACCAGAATAAATAGGCCATTTCTGTGTGGCCTTTTATATTGATAAATTTTGACCAAACACACTACGTTATTTTGACTGAAATAAAAAACAAGGAGCATTGGAGATGGTGAAATAGTTAATTTCTGAGTGATTCAGAATACATCTGGACTAGGACTTTCTCCTCAGGAAAGTGGTCCCACCAGTCACTCTAAAGCTTTATCTGTAATGCACAAATGCAACATTGAGCAGAACCCCTAATCAGTACTGAGCACCATATATGCTTGCCCATACACTCTGCTAGCATGTGTTATACTGAGGTAACTCTGGCATCACCACACAGCKCTGAACTAGACTCCTCGAAGTGAACTAGAGGTCACAAGAGAAGCCATGAGCCATTAATGTACCATTACAGCACGGTGACTGCTGCATTCTCAGGGGCAGATTCAAGATATGTACTTGGCTGAATGCAATACTTTGCATTAGTGGGAGAAAAAAAAGTGGGGGAATGGACATGCTTGCAAATTTAGTCCATTGTTTCTATGGCTTTTATTACAAATGCTCAAAAATGAAATGCTACATTTTGAATTATCTGAAACATTTTAATGTCCTGGTATGAATGCATGTCCATTTCTTTTGGTTTATTTTTGTGGAGAACAAGACAAAAATAGCAGCAATAGCAAAAACTATTTCAGGTCAATCCAACTGACTGGATCRTTGTTTTTATTTAATCGGTGGAACCAAAATTAGCATATAGCCACATAGCTGCTCTTTCAAATCCAATGCTACACTCTTTAGGTTTCAAAACCCTTACTAGGAAATATGCAGAAAAAAAATTTAATAAATGCAAATGTGTAACATGCCTCACTTATCACTCATTTTGTATAATATATTGGGCTGGGGGGGGGCCTGAATTTACCATAAAAACTTAAATATAGGCACTAGAATAAAATTTGTTATGCCTATGTGAGATTTTACTAGAAGCGGCCACAAAACACGTGAACCTTCTGAAGCAAAAGCAAGTTTCACACAGCTTTAGATACAGTACTGGCAGTTACTTCTCAGTGAAGAAGTACCACTACTACAAACCACATCTTGATACATAAGTCTTGCTGTTTACCACAGAGAACATTACTCTGCTGTGCACAGGTCTGCCACACTTCACATGGGGAAAGCAGAATCAAGGCTGACTGCAGGCTCATGGCCAGTGAACTCCAAATGCATCTTATGTCTGAGCACATTAAGAGGGCTAGTTCTACAACTGTTGAAATGAAAAAATGAATTGCACTGTAAATATCAATAGGCATCAACCCTGCTACCAAGGCTCTTCTACTGAACTTTGACTTTTGCATATTTCTATGTAGCCTTGGGACTCTTTTTGTAGGATGAGAGTATGAAATTTTACTCTTACTAGACTCTTACTTCTTCACTTTGAAACCACGGATGTTTTACTGTGTTTTGTGTTTTAAAGCAGTAGCAAGAGASTTTTCAAAAAACACTTTGAAAGTTGCTTTCAGAAGTATTGTTGAATGAGACCTTTTATGAAGAACTGACACATATATGTTGGTATACCAAACAGAAATTAGCAACTCTCTGTTTTCATATCTTTCATTAAAAACACAACCCAAAGTCTTCTATAATGCACTCTATTTGTTGTAAGATAGAACAGGGAAAAAAACAACCAACCAAATAAAAAAAAACCCAAACACAGCATCCTGTCTCATTTAGGGAATCATAAACAGCAAAGACTGAAGCCAACATTTTAATTAGATTTTTTTCTGCAGTTAGCTTAATTACTGTACACTGCAGAGACAGACTTAGGTGCCTTACTCCCAAAGATAATGTTAAAAAATAAGCAACTTAATGCAGCTGATCCATTAAAACTAGACTTTAAAAACTGCTTTGGGAAAAAAAGTAACAACGCTTGGTCTTCTTACTGGCAGTCATTTATTTTCTGCTTTTGCCTCCTCTACAAACAGGAACAGATAGAGATAATGCATCCCTTAATCTCCTAAGGAGACAACTGTGTGTGTGGCTTTAGGAATCATACATCTTCTGACTCGAATACAAATTGAACAAGCCAGGACAACCTGCTTAATTTCATGCCACAAAAAAAAAAAAAACAACTGACCTACTCAAGCAGATGGCAGGTTTTATCCTACAGCAAACTGGAAGTCACATTAGGAAAGAGAACTGCGGTATCTAAGCTAGAATCCATGTGGATAGAAGCAGACACTCTATTCAGCTGATCAGCTGTAAGATCCTTAATAACAAAGAACCTCTCCTTGGAGATAAGCAATGAATTTACTACTATGAAATGAGCTGTAGAGCCTCTTCACAAGTCTGTTTAGGAAGCTCAGCTTCTATTTTCATGTATTTTATTCTTTTCACATGTTAAAACACACTCTGCTATGCTTTTCTATGATAGCAGCAGGCAATACTACATTCTGTGAACAGAAGGGCATTCACAAATTTAATGTCACACTATTAGCTCTATCTACAGCAATATTATTTTGAGGTTTTACTCACTTCTCTCTGTGATTTTTAACTGGGGATTAAGCTACTCTTATTACAGTGATTTTCTTTTTGGCTATTACCTTCATGAAGATATCAAGCCTAAAAATGCAAAGCATTATCGAGATAAAAAAGGGGTATGTGGAACTTGCTTTGTCTGTTCTTACTTTTCCAGCATTCCTTTCTGCTTGAGGATGCGATACACTTCTGCAGAAGTCTGTGGTCCTTGCAGTTTCTGACCATTCAACATTTCTTGCTCCAATTCTTCAATAGACTAAACAACAGAGGCGGGGAAAAAAAAGGAAGAAAAGGAGAGCTATGATAAAGTTTCCATAAGCCTGACAACATCATCTGGATGGAAAARAAAGCTGTTACTGAGGGTTTTCCCTTTCTCAAAACTGTACTTCAGTAAGCATATATAATATTCTCCTATATTCTTGTTTGTAAATATTCTCCTTCTTAAATCTGCATCTCCCAACTTCTTATCCCTCCAGCTTTTTTTTTTTAATCACCCCTCCTTTTTAACACGTTTACACTCAATTCTAGCCTTGTAACACACTCAAAAGTGAGAGGAAAGARAAGGGTGCTCACTCAGTACAGCTAGCATGTCTCAGATAACTGTACTATTACTCCAACAAATCAGGAGTGCTAGTACTTGCAACAATGGATTTCACGCAGTGAATAAGGTACCTTTCCAGTTTTAACAAATGCTTCTGCTACACGTCGATTCCGGCCACCGTAACACGTTGTGATGAGATCAGCAACTCCACAGCTCTCCAGGAAAGTGGCAGTAGACACCTGTCCTTTGCAAAAAATTCTGGCAAAGGCAATCATCTCCATTAGGCCAAGGCGAATAACGGCAGCTTTGGTATTGTCACCGCAGCAAAGGCCATCACAGAACCCAGCTCCTACTGCCACTATATTCTAATGAGAAGAGAAAAAACAAATGGGAAATGAGTCAATTATTGCTTACAGAATCCTGGAAGACACCAAAAGACAGAGTGCAGATGTCCTTAAGAACTGCAAATACTTTATTAATGTAAGACTGGGTGGTTGTTTTGGGTTTTTTTTGTTGTTTTTTGGTTTTGGGGTTTATGGGATAACCTTTTAAAAAAAAAAGATGACAAGTCTTACATTACTAAGTATTTCGAAGGATAAAAGCATAGTTAAAGCTCCGGAACAAGTTGCCCCGGAGGCTGTGGAGCCATTATTATTGACTATGTTCAAGAACAAACAGGTTACACTACACCCAAACAAGGTTTTATCTAGATTGAGCTGTTCCTGCCCTGAGGTTGGGGTAAAGCTTGACTGACATCCCATAGCCCATTTATCCATATTTTCTTTATGATTAAAGTAATACTGAATCCAAGAAACATTTATTGACTTCCATGCTGATATGCTAAGGGACCAAATTCAGCCAAGCTAATCGTATTCAGCCCTTTTAAGTATGCAGAGTTCCTATAACAGTAATAGTTAACCAAGGGTTCCCAGAAGGTTCATGACACAGGAAGACCTTTCCTAAGCAAAAAATGTTGGTTTTGGTTTTTTTTTTTTTTTTCCTTAGACCTGGTGACAGCCTTCTACAAAGAATGTACTGTTTCTTTGTGAACAATCAGCTATAGAGTCCCTTCTTTGGTTTACAAACATAGAGATTAGTTGAGACACATTTGAGTGAAGTGACTATAAAAGCTATTTTCTGGTCTGGGAGTCAGATACTAGCCATGGTTAGTTTGCCCCTACCAAAAAAAAAAACCAAAACCCTACCAGAAACCAAAACACTCCAAAAGAGATGGCATTCTGATGTACTGATAAAGCAAACAAGGAAGCAATAGATGTAGTAATACCTTTCTGCATGCAAAAACAGCAGCAGTGACCTCAACAGAAACCACAGGAAAACCAACCTTATGGCACCTAATGTTGCACCTGATGAAGGGAAAAGAACCCAAACAACCAAACCAACCTTAACTGTTGCTGAAGAAACAGCAACAGTCAGAAGTTGCTAATGAAAACAACAAACTGGTTAACAGCTGGTTTTGTTTTTTGAACTGTAAAACCAAAAACTGCAGGCAGCTGCAGTGCTGTGTGGCCAGTCATGTATAGGTGACTCTCAATCAAATGAGGTCAGAAGATGAGTCATTGCTTTTTGAGCAGCTAGCTGAGGTCTAAAGGTGACTTTAAAAATTGCAGACATACCTCAGCATCAGACCTGAAGCAGCAAAAGACGATCAGACTTTTAAAGCTGGTGCTTTAGATCATCTTAGCTTAAATCTTGGCTTTAATGATTCAGTCAAGGTATGTTTTCATCAGAAGCCTCTCCCAGACCAACCTCCAATATTTGTTCATTTGGTGGCAAGCCAGAGGAAGTCAAACAGGTTTTTAAGAAGTTTTCAGACAGGATAACCCATTTAAATTGAATCTGCACATAAGTGAAGTCTGCAAGTGTTTAGCACTCAGCTAAAAACAGAAACATTTTTGAACAATCTCTGGGCTTTTTCCATGTACTTCTTGAACACTCCAATACTAAAGCTTCCCCTTCCCTCCAACTTTGCCTGCTTTGACTTCCCTTTCCACTTTGAAGCAGCCTACCTGATCATAGTTCACAGTATGATTTGGCCTATGGTATTTTGTTGTCTACTTCTACCTTTTGCAATGTTTCTCTTTGGAGCAACAGAAATACTGTTTTAAGCAAGTCATACCAAGACTAGTTACTTTTGWGGAAATGGGGTAGGGAAGAAGAGAAGTTGTAAGTGTAACTGAAACACTAAGCTCCTTGTTTGTACAATGTCCCCATTGTATGTTCTTACACATAGTTTGCAAATAATGAGGAAACAAGACAACTGATTATGCTCTGAAACACACACCCACACCTGGTCTACATAACCCTCAGGCCACAACTATAAATTTACAAGCTCTACCATCTGGTTTCATTTATATCCTTGAAGAATCTATGACAACTCTCTCGTGTCTAATATTCTGTAGAGAACTGAATTATACCACATTGAAAGTTACACCTTACTGAAAGACGAGCCACTCCTTTTAAAAACAAAACAACAACAAAAAAATCCCACAAAACTTGAGACTGAGTCATCTTTCTGTCCAGAACRAGACCAAAACAGGCAGCTTGGTACTTGAAATCTCTGGGCGCAGGCACTAAGTCAAGTCTGTTTCAGGAAGATGCATAAGCAAAACACAGATTAACACACAAGAGCGTAATAGCACTAGCACTCTGAGATAGTGCTCAGATCCTCTGAGATCCTCTGAGAAGCAGACTGGGGTGGGGGGAGAATCACGTATCTATCTGGCCAAAACATCTTTCTGTATCTGATGTGGTTGATCCTGAACGCTGCCACTGCCAAAGCCTACACCTGAAGTTACAAGAGTTCCTGCAAATGCAATGGGTATACATTTGTGCAAGAGGAGAGAGCCCACGTTTCCGTGAGCTCAAGGACTGACTGTATTTGCATACACAACATGGGGGTCTGAGGGCCCAATAACCAAGGACGACTTTAGCCTACAGACAAACCTGTTGTTCCAAAGGTTCAAAAATACTGTCACAACCACCCCAAAATGACTGCAACAGTGTTCCTCTTGGCCTGAGGGATTCAGAGCTCTCAAAACCACTTCACGCTTGAGCAAACACATTTCCCCCATCTCGGCATTAACAGCTTTTTACATTAAAGCATGCATCCTTTAAGCAAGATGCACAGGGTGTTTTTATATTGCATATGGTTTTAAGCTACTAAAATACTTTGCACTAACAGGTGAGTTTTTAGCTGGTCTGGTATCCAGAAGCTGGCATTAGTCCTTGTCCTTGTTATTCTAGAACATGAGCAAGGACTGGACTCAATTATTTTATCACCGGGATAGTGAAGCTATACTCCAGAAAAGAGATGTTGATGCCACGCAGTGCTCACAGTGTGTGTCAGAGCAAATGAAAAAAAGTGTCTTTTACTTGCACATGACCTGCTGCAAATATGCCAGAGGTCACAAATGCAAGGTCAATAGATGACCAAGGAACCAAGGTTAACAAGTCCGCAGACTTTGCTGACAGATTATTCTCTTACACAGTCAGTGCTCAGAAATATTCAATTTGGAGTACTACTCTGTTTACAGTAAGTTTGTGGAGTGCTCATGAAGATGGCTTCAGAGGCCATTTCTGAGGCAACCATTACCTCTCCACAATTAAATGGATCATTAGGGAACTAAGCAGAAATGTTAATTCACTTGGGACATCCAGCCTTCCTTGAGGTAGTGTCACAGCTCAGCACAGCCTGCTTTCCCTCCTACTTACACATGAACTTGGAGAAGCTCCTTGCTTCATGTCATGGCTGAGAGAGGTCAAATGAAGACTCAACAAATCAGACAGTATCAGCAGAACTGTCAGAGAGGTTAAGCATAAACTGCTTGTTTGCTCCTGGCAAACTTGAGTGTAAATAATGGATTTCATTTCCACTTAATCTCAGGAAAGAGTAATTACCACAATCAACTTGTACAGTACCTAGACTGACTATCCAATGGTGACTGCCATAAACACACTTTGCAGAACCACCTTTGTAAGTAATAATGCTGGGTTACATAACCTGGTAAACAATAAATTTATATTTATTATGCTTAATAAATATACGTTACACTTCTTACTTCTTTGCTTAAGGCTAAGCTGGAGCCATAAGATTTAGAGATGAGCCTGAAGCAACCTGAAAGGCAACCACAGCTGCTGCTCCTTCTCCTTCCTACAGTAACTGTCACCTCTGTCTCACCTTGGCTGCGGCCACTTGAGAGAGTTTAACTCTCCAGATCCCTGAACAAATACATCAGGCAGGTGGACACGGCCATTTTGCCATATCCAGAGCTTAGATTCTCACTTCTCCTTCCCTCACACTCACCCCTGTCACCGCTGCACTGGGTAAGTGATTCCAGTACAGTTTACACCCAAGAATGCAGCTACCCATGTTCATATTGCCTCTCAAGTATGCTGCTAGGTTCATACGCCAGCTCAGTCTTGCCTCACGTCTGTGCTGTTTGATTGTAAGACCACACACTGGCACAGGCACTAAGGACTCTGAGGACACCACAGAGGTGATAACCTTGGGTCTGTGCTACTCTGCAGTATCACATCCATCAGCATCCAGGAGCACATCCATATGTATGCATAGCTGCACATACTACTCTTACAGTGGTGTCATAACCTTTAAGCACCTCGTAGGAAGGCCCCTTCACTGTCTGGCAAATGGCAGCTGAAACTTGTAGGTGGCCTTGGGTCAGGCTGCCTGTAATGCCAACTGGACACCTTGAAACTGAACCATCCGAATTTGAAGTTTGTTAATTTCTGACCTCAACCCTTAGAAAAGGTCAACAAATAAATCTGAAATGTGCTTCAGTCCCCAAAAGAAAAATACCCTGATAGAGAAGAACATGCCAAGCACTTTTTGTTCCTACAGCCAACAAGTTACTGTAGACAGCTGTTCCTCCTCAGTATCATCAGATTTTGTAAAGTGACTGCCATTCCCTATTCAGCCAGTCCCCAAGCTGATGCAAGACTCCAGTTTCACTGCCCTGATTTCTATACTTCAGTCCATCTCCATCAGCCCATTGTCACAAAAAATAAATACAGTAAATGAAGTGGATATTCAATATATATATGCATATATATGTGTGTATATATATAAATAGCAATCAAGCGCATGTTCTTTCATGATCACCCAGCTGTAATACCTATTATTACAGTCTGAATTCAAGAATGCTTCAAAAAACAAATTTCAAACCTAAAATTATCATTATTGTAAGGGAAAGCTGTGCTCAGAGCACTCTCTGTTACCCTTCTGTATTTGTTCCCAACCTTTAGGCAACCATCCAACATTGAAAATCYTCCCTGCTTAGAAAGCCTTGCAGAAATAAAGAGCAAGGTAACTATAGACTTTTAACAAGATCTAGTCTATTATGCCAGAAATACCAGAAAAGTATCCTTTTCCCAAGCTGGTACTTATAGAAAAATGCAGAAGCTGGGAGAATATACTATTTCTCATAGTGTAGTATTTCTCATCCTTTACATACCAATACAGGAGTTGCTTTTACTATTTCCACATCCAAAGAGACAGTCTGGACTGGCATGTGTGCCTGCTTACTTATGTCCTCTGAGCCGTAGTTTGCAGTGATGCTGCTGACATTTTGAATTGGCACTGCTATAGAAAGAGAGTAGAACCTCTCTTTTTATACCTGTCTCTTCACACAACATGACACTGTCATCTTCTGAAAAAGGACTTTCCTCCTTCCAGCAAGTTAAATAATGCTAATTTTTACTATTTTTTCATGAAGTAACTTTCCAAGTTTAATAAAGTAACTGTCAGCTGACAGAAGCTACACTTTAGATTTTTCCCTGAAAACAATCACATGAAAAGATGCTTATTTTTCACATTGTTTATTACAAAAATTATCAGATTAATCATAAAAAAGCAAAGTGCTTGTTGTTACCCTTAGCAAATAATTCTCCTAATAATAAGAATGTACAACTTCTAAGAAAAAAAGCTCAAGCTTACATTTCACTGTTCACATCTGAGCTTTGCATTTTGCTTTGCACAGGCAATAAAAACATACCCATCTGTTTAATTTTAGCTTCCTCATTTTCTTTCAGAGGCATACATGTTCCCAATGCATTATTACATTTTGCAATGTTCGAGTTAAAAACAGCTCAGGAAATWATTTACATGCTGTCAGCACAAGATTTGGGATTAAACTAGAAAGGGTTTTAAATGAAAAATTACTTTTAAAAATATGATTTTAATAAAATTTTCTTTGAAATTAAGGAAGAGTTGCATGTTTAGAACACATCACCTATACTAGCATGACTGATCTATGCCACTTTATACCAGTTCATGCCTTTTAATCAGGCAAGAAATCCATAGTATTTTTAAACAAGTTAATCTATCCTTAATTCCCTTTTTGTTTAGAGCTCATACCATGCATTTCTTTGGAAGTCTCAACTCAGTTAACAAAATATACTGCAATCAAAACCAAGTGACCAGAGCACACAGAATATATACAGCTTTTTAGAAATGCAACTAGAGAGTTCAGTCTGCAGGATGCATAATGAATAATGAAGCAGGAGGGAGGAACAAAACAAGGCTACAAAGAAAATATGCAAATTTCACCTCAGTATCTTTCCAGGTTAAGAACAATTTATTTAAATCCTTCTGCACTTCCAAAGAGATACTGGTATCTTGCCTGACTTGGACCTTTACAGCGGAGTTTGAGTGTCTGCTGACTAGCTGCTCAGTTTGATTGGCATGTTCATCTCTAGCACCCTTTCATGAGATTTGTCTGGAATAAAAATTACCTGGGACAGAACTCCTTTATCAAGCAAGAATTTAAGCTAGCCAGAAAACATCAGGCTGAGCAGATTTCAAAGAAAAATAAATCTGTAAAACTTTTTGACTAATTTCATGGGTCTATACACAGGGATTTCTTTCCTGCTAACCTCCCACACAGCATTTTAAAGCAATGGCTGTGGAGCCAAATTTCGAGCTCCACAATCTTGAGAAATTGCTATAAATACACTTTGGTGTAACGTGCTTTGGAGTTACTGTATCCCATTAGCGCAGTGCACAGACCCATGACCACCTCCTCCTCAGGACTTCCAGTATGACAGCTCTCAAGACAAAATTATTAAGAAAACCAGTACGCCAAAAATTATGTTATTATAGCTATCAATCTACTTCCCGCTGAGCAGGAATCAGAACTCCTTAGCTGAAAGACATCATTCATTGGCTTGGTAGCTTTGCAAGTGAATGGTGTAGTTTAGACATAATTTCAACAGAGAAAACAAAGCAATACAAAATAATTATCCAAAACATAAAAAAAAAAAAATTCTACTAATTACCTACTAAATTATCTACTAAACCACTACACCCATCAGAAATGCTTCCATGTTAGATATCAGATAACATGAACTACAGTACTATTGGCCAGGGTGCCAAGCGACTAATGCCTCCCTTTCACAAATGGCCTGTAAATTAACCTGAAAAAAATAGCAATAAGAATATGTTTAAGCTAGTCTTTGCTTCCTGTCAGCATCAATTTTGTTACCAAAAAAATTCCAGATGAGTAACTGTCCAAAATAACTTTTTTCCTATTCAGGTCATTTCTGTATGTGGTTATCCACACGAACCTTATGCAGTGTATGTCCACAAAATATAAAACATGAGAGTGCTCACACTGTGTAAGACAATGAAGAGGGGAATAGTTTTGTCAAAAGGCACAAAGGATTAATGCCAACTTCCTTCTCCCTTTCTTTTTGTGAACACACTGTTGCAAAAAGAAAAAGGGAACTAAAATGGATTTAGAAATATGTTGATCGGTTAGATGAAATCAATACTTGTTTCATGACTGTGTGTAAGCTAAGTGAAAGATGTAGAAAGAGAACTTGGGAGATGGTGAGACAAAGGTCTAAAAGCCAACTCTCAGAACATGCTGCTCCCTAATTTCCCATCTGGTTCTTCCGGAAATGTTATGTAGCAGTTTTATATGTTATATAAAGCACAATAAACTAAATTCTTTAAATGAAAATACCCTCTTTTTTCTACAAGGATCACCATTCCATCTGTGTACCAACTGCCGCCTGTTAACCTTACCTTCAGAGCACCACAAAGCTCAACTGTATCTGCATCGTCTACTACAGTTATTCGGAAGTTTGGAGTCTGCAGGAGTTCTTTGAAGAGAAGGCCATTTTCCAAGATTTTGCTGCCTGTTGAGAGAGAGAGAAAGGAAGGCTAAAAAATGAATAATTTATTTAGCCTTTCCTGTGCAAGCCAAAATACTTAAAAGCAGAGATAAGGTTATTCTATCTTCATCCTAAACAGACTCCTGTTTTAAGTGACTAAGGACGTATCTATATAGCACTTAAAAGCTCTGCACTGAGTTACTCTGGACTTCTTCATAATTCATTGTCTGCTCAGCAAAAGATTCTAAATAACAACTCCATTAATTCTCTATACTTTCTCTTTTTTTGATCATTCTCTTTAAAAAGAACAGTTAATAATAAAACAAAGGTGAATTAAAAATACAGCAGGTGCAATTCTACCAATTATTTTTAAAGCCTGCATTCCAGAAAAATACCTACTGATAAAGGCATGTCAAGGATGTTTTATTAATTGAGCATGCTACCACTGACAAATGTTTCTAAGCACTAAGASGTAATTCAACCATTCAAAAATAGGTTCAATGCAAAAGCTGTTAATGAGAGGTTACAAAGCTAAAAATGCACAAACCTGTAAAAATTAACACTGAAAAAATAACAGGAACTCTGTGCTATTACGTATGACTACCTGTATGCGTATACACACACACATATGCCTATCTAGACACTGTGAAATCCAAGACTAGGCACATCTTTGTGCTGCAAAGGTGTGCAGACATCAACACAGAACTAAAACCATGTATAGCTTTTGAGGAAACTAATTATTTTGAGAAATTGAAATAAGATATTGATACCGTAAAAAAAAAACCAACCCAAACACGCATAAAGGTACCATCTGTGACTATAACACCTGAGCTGGAGTACAGAATATATAATAATTTACCCATATAAAGCCATGCAGACCCAAGAAAAATCTTAAGCACAGTAATAAAATAAAGCAGTCTGTTATGTGGAGGGTGATAAAAAGTACGCTTAGTATTTCACCTGCTAAGGTCACAAGCCTAGTGAGACTAGGTAAAATTGCACTCCTCCCTCCCCCTCTATTCCCAGTATTGTCCTAGTACTTTTGGAAGTGTAAACATTCTAGGAAATTCAACATTAAAATAAGAAGAACCCAACAGTTTCTGATAACAGCCAGCTAATGTTGAAAACGATAAAATTTGAGCTATTTGGTGTGCAACTGTGAGGACAGGAGCATGTTTTAAACATTCTTATTACTTGGAAACAGTACCTATTGTGGTTTCGCAGAATTTCTCTGCTGCCACCTCATTGGCAATGTTAGCTCCCATCAGCACACTGATGTCTATTCCCATCTTCTCTCGAATAATGTCAGAGATCAGTTTGAGTCCCTCCGGGCCTTCATCTATTCCCTGCAGCCGACATTAAACGGAATTACTAAAAAGTCATTCATTAGACACAGTAGAGAAGAAAGCACATCACAATTAGTCTTGTCCACGGGTGAGAACTGCAACAAGGCCTATTCAGATAGAGACTAAAGATGACAGACTTGCTACCGATGAAACTTCTGCTATTGTTGTGACTTCTCCAAGCTGTCGTCTTTTCATAGGAGGTAACACCTTAAGAATTAGGACTAAACTCTAGATGATGGTAACAGTTTTTATTCCATGCTCAATCAAAGACCTGATTCTAAGAAGTGCTGAATATTTAGCTTTGTTAGTTCAGAATCTCAGCTGCTTATTATCAATGTATCCTTACTAAAACCAGTGAAGCATCACCAATCCATCAGTTGTGAATCAGGCCTGCACTTCGATTTGAAATTGCACCAAAACTCACAAAATGGCATCCCAGTAACTTGTTTTGTGAAGAGGTATCATCTAAACTGAAATATCAGAGACAGATTCCCTTGTGCGTAATACCAACCACAGTTTACTAGTAGAAACCCAGTTTAATGATTTTGAATACTACTACAAATGTAGTAGCCGCTCACAGATATGTAGAAAGAYGAACAACTGAGAATAGTTTAACTTCTAAGGGTATTTTTAATCTGTATTTATAACGCACTCTTTACAAAGCATGAAAGTAGGGGCAGAAATAGGACCTTAGAAAAGATCACCCCAGAGATTAATGCTGCAATGGAGACGAGAGTCTGCTACCCTGAATTGCCTGAACCAAGAACTCCAAATGAGACCACTTCCTTCTCACAAAAACCTTTTCTCCTAGCCTGCTAAATGCAGACTCCTTTTGAGTTTTTAGAACAGGGGCATGGCAGACAAGGTACTGAAATGGTCTGTCTTTCCCACAGTATACCCACCACCTTTTATACAGTACTATTTTTTTAATGTTGGGGATTTGGTACTTTTGRGGATTGGTAATTTTGAATTATGACTTAAAGGCAAAAAGGCAGTGTGATCCTCTACTACTTCCAGATACCCATATACACACACTTGTCAGTAGTGACATTTCAGGCAGGCACTAATTTGCATTTCCACAGATCAGAGGTGCTATTCCTTAAATAACATGGTGCAATCAAGAGACATGCAGAAATGCCTGTATAAAACCAGCCAATTAAACTACAGACAACAGTGCTTGCATTTCTGCATTATTTTTCAATCTGTATCACTTAATGCACAGCTCTGCTTTCTCATCTTTAACGAGCCATATAGAAAGAATCTGAAAGCAAGCACACATATACATGTTGTATTTTTCCCTCACAGTGTCAAAAATATCCCCACAAAATAACTGTAAGGCCCCTCCTCCTAAGCAGGCAACTAATAAACAGAAAAGCATGCACACATTGGGAACAACTCCAAAAATGTGAATATGTACACAACAATTATTCATCCAACTGAAAGGAGATCAGAGAGGCTTAGGTGCCAAATTCAGCCCTGCTATGAAACAGATGCAACTTCTGACAAAGTCAAGGAGAGCTGCACCTGTTTCTTGCAGAGTTAAATCCAATACTGACTGACAAGATGACAGGAGAAAAACCAAACACCCGTCCCTCCCCCAAAAACCAAGGCCCCAACATAGGAATTTCCACTGGGCAGCAACAATCCCCAAGTCCAATTCTGTGTCTTATCGCTTGCGTCCTAACATGCCTGCCAGAGCAATCCCTGGGGCCTGTATATAGGTAGTTAAAACTGAGATTGATGTTGAGGCTGCCTGAGGAGTATTTTGAGTGACCTCCACCGATCCTGCTTCCTGTGCTCACTGCTGTACCGCATCATACATCGTTTTGGGAGGAATATAGARAAATTGTCTGAGCAGCCAGGGATCAGGTTAGGAAAGCCAAAGCCCTGATAGAATTAAATCTGGCCAGGGACGTCAAGGGCAACAAGAAAAGATTCTATAGGTACGCTGGGGATAAAAGGAAGATGAGGGAAAACATTGGCCCTCTCCGGAAGGAAATGGGAGACCTGGTTACCCGGGATATGGAGAAGGCGGAGGTACTCAATGACTTTTTTGCCTCGGTCTTCACCCRGCAAGTGCTCGAGCCTCACCGCCCAAGCTGCAGAAGGCAAAGGCGGGGACTGGGAGAATGAAGAGCCACCCACTGTAGGAGAAGATCAGGTTCGAGACCATCTAAGGAGCCTGAAGGTGCACAAGTCCATGGGACCCGATGAGATCCATCTGGGGGTCCTGAGGGAACTGGCAGATGAAGTTGCTAAGCCACTGTCCATCGTATTTGAGAAGTCATGGCAGTCTGGTGAAGTTCCCACTGACTGGAAAAGGGGAAACATAACCCCCATTTTTAAAAAGGGAAA
>JAYKAV010002108.1:0-55539 GCA_035582835.1 Phoebastria nigripes | reverse complement strand
GACCTGTTGGAGCGTGTCCAGGGGAGGGTCACAAAAATGATCAGGGGGATGGGACACCTCTCCTATGAAGAAAGGCTGAGAGAGTTGGGGTGGTTCAGCCTAGAGAAGAGAAGGCTTCGGGGAGACCTTATTGCAGCCTATCAGTACTTAAAGGGGGCTTATAAAAAAGATGGCAGCAAACTTTTTAGCAGGGCCTGTTGCGACAGGACAAGGGGGAATGGCTTTAAACTAAAAGAGGGTAGATTTAGACTAGATATAAGGAAGAAATTTTTTACGCTGAGGGTRGTGAAACACTGGAACAGGTTGCCCAGAGGGGTGGTAGATGCCCCATCCCTGGAAACATGCAAGGTCAGGTTGGACAGGGCTCTGAGCAACCTGAYCTAGTTGAAGATGTCCCTGCCCACAGCAGGGGGGTTGGACTAGATAACCTTTAAAGGTCCCTTCCAACCCAAACTATTCTGTGATTCTATGATCGTAAGTTGTATATGGTTCCTCCCCCCACACCCACACAATGATTTGTTAGGTTTTCATAGACACCCGTGATCAGAACTTCTGTAAAGCAACATAGCTGCAAATGTTTCAATGGGAACACAGATTAACCAGCAGACAAACGTCTTTATTTCCCAAAGATTCAGTTTTATTATCAGACGTTAGGCTCTGCTTGAAGATTAGACTGTCAAAAAAAGAAAAAAAAAAAAGAAAAAAAAGACTAAAAGATGACACACTGCTAACTTGCCAAGCAATTTAGAAAGCATAGAAACAAGATGTCCCACTAATGATATTTTTCAGAGCAGAACTGCACTTTAACTGCCCAAGTTAACACAAGCCACTTTAGTAGCATTAGTGTTGAGCATAATGAGACCACTAAAAATATGACTTTGATGAAAACAGCATGCATAAAGAAGCTGCAAAAGTAGAGGAAAGAATGCATTCCTACCTCTACTACTTAGTTTCATTGTTGTGTTAAATCTCTGCCATTTCTTCTTAAATGATACTATTAATGATGCACAGCTATGCCTTTTCATAAAAGCTAACATGTACTTTGCATTCTTCTGCAAAAAAATTAAAAGGGGCCTCACACCATTTCTTTTGAAAGACCACCTACTGATGCCGTGTCGCAACATGACAGTGGGAAGCTGCCTAGTAATCAACTCTGCTTTGCATGGCAGGTGTCACTGTTTTACTTACACTACGCTAAGTACGGGCTTCTAGTTTTGTTGGGTTTTTTTTGTTTGTTTGGGATTTTTTTTTTTTTTTAAGATAAGTACCCACCCACCCACCCCTTTTTTTTTAATATAGCCACTAATCAATACTCCATTAAAGCACTGGTAATCAATACCTGGAGCAGTAATCCCAAGGCAATATAGGCCCAGACTCTGACTTCAGATAYGCTGACATAAATCCTCATTTACTCCACCGATTTCATTAGAGTTATTCCTATCACTAAGGACATGAGAACATAAATCACATTTAGCAAATTAAAGGAGAATGAAGTTATAAAGTTTATCTTGAGCTTACAGAAGAAAGAAGCATAAACGGACAACTTCAAAGCAATAAACTTAAGGGCACCTAGGACAGTTGCGTGGTTTTCATGCTGTGCATTCAGCTCTTTTAACACTGCCTTATTTTATCCTTCTACAATATGAAAAGTTTTTCTACAAAATGCAGCAAGTGCACTTGGGAAGTATTACTTTTTCATACATCTCAGCAATATATCAGGTCAGCACTGACAAAACAATACCAATTGGATGGGCTTAGTTAGCCAAACTAAAGTCACAAGCTTGCAGTAAGTAGTAATAGGGGGCTTTCGGTCTTTTTAAGCACAGATCCATAAATGTATCATTTTACAGAAATGACAGTAAACAAGGGAATGTATGCTGAGAAAATGGCCTACTCTCAACTAAGTACAAAGCCACAACAAACCAGAATCTTCCAAACCTTGTGGGAATAGCTTATTCTTTGCAGCTAAACACACGGGGGCGGGGGGGAAAGCCCATCCACATCTAAAAATTCTCCTGCCACCAAAACTACAAACACTCCAGTGAAACACTTCCTGCACCTCTGCCCCCTCCTATTTCCTATGCTCGAATTGTCTTTTTGGGCCATGCTGAACAGACTCTCTTGTTGCAACATAATATTTGAGGTGAACAAGAGCACTATCCTCTCAGTCACATGAAATTCTCTCAGCATTTCTTAAAATGATCAACTCAGCGTGTGGGATGTGCGTTAACAATCAAAGCATTATGCTTGTGCTCTGTTCTTCATCTAATGATGCGTTTGGAGACAACAAATAAAAGACTGGAAAGCTTGGTGGTGCAAAACATGTTCACTCCCTCTTTCTTTTTAAAAGTCTTGTGAACAGCCTCATTTTCCTCCTCCTGCAAGCGCTAGCCYAAAATAAAACACCGCATAACAATCCACTAACGACTGAGACAAATTCCAATCTTACATCTAGAAAGGTTTAAAGGAACAATCAAGTGAATAATGCAAAGAGACTTTTCATATCCAAATATCAAGCCATCTTGTTTTAGAAGATTCCATGACACATTCTCAATTATTAATGCATAGTATTTATTATACCTTTATGAGAGTTATACCGAGCGCTTTCTTGGGTATTCGTCCTGTGATTTCATCGCAGACTTTATGAATGAACTGATGAGGAATGACAAAAACCAGCAAGTCTGCATCCTGTACAGCTTCATTAAGGTTTGGGACAGCAACCTGTGTAGTCATGGGAGAGAAAGGCCACATAACTTCTTAAAATTAACACTACACGCAAGTGTTATCTGGTAAGTAAAAGCACATTTTGGTCTTAAACTGAATGCTACAAACTACTGTGCTTCATCATTGAAAATAAGCAGTAACATAAACCTCCCAGAAAAGCARAAGAATTAAAGCTTTCAAACAAGCTATTTTATGTCTTGAAAGGGGCATCTTCACAGCCACCAGCATGGTTAGTGCAATGAAATTCAAAATGTTCCATAACATTCAAACAAGTACTTTGAGTAAGAAAATGTAAAATAAGAAGCTGCCGTCTCTTTGACAAAATAATCTCAATTTTTGATAAATTATTGCATGCCGAAAAGCAGTTTCTTTACTTAGTTCCTTATACAGTCAAATTTCTTCTCCAGACCTCTTACAAATTTCTTCTCCAGACCTCTTACACCTACTAGTTTATATTCTCTTTCTCTGTACTCATAGATTTTGTTTACCCTTTAAGAAGGTGACCTACTTTGAAGTCACTTGCCAGACTCCACTTTTCCTAACGCTTGATGACCATCTTAAAATAACACTCAAGTTTAAAATGTAGCAATAAGTTCCACCTATTGATAAAGAGAACAAACTTGAACAAGCAGGTCATGGACAGCAGAAACACCACACTTGCTGAAAGCTAGCGAAATCGGATTTCAGCACTATTGTTAAAGAGAAAACTGAAATGCACAGCAATTCATGTTTTTCCTGCCCAAAATCTCTACTGAATTGTCAGCTGCTGCAGTCTCTTCCTATAATGTTTGTTCCTATAATGTTCCCTAATGGGCAAGAGTCACCACCTGCCCACCCACCATCATGTTACACCAACACAGAATAGATGTTGAGTCCCACTGTTCTGCTCTGGCAATGCTACATCTAACATGCTGATCTGACTGTACATAGTTGAAACGCAACTGAGAACCAGATAAACTGCAAACGGCTTGCAGTTTGCTTGAGAAATACTCTAGCTCTCATCCTGTAATACTTTCTAAGAGTTTCAGAGTACTTGAAATCCCTTCAATTCTCATGGACCAGCCAGCTCCCTTACAAAGTTGAGGCCAAATTTTTTTTTTAATAGGTATGGTCAGAGCTGTTAATCTTGCCCTCGTTTTCACATTTGCTTCCCTATACAGAACCTGAAGTAACATAAAGACAATAGTGAGACTGNAAAAAAAAAAAAAGAGCACAGTGCATTGGATTTACCTACCTGCACAATTGCATAATTTTACTTGTTCAAATCTCTGATCTCATCAGTAAAACAGCATACAGTTTGAAATATTATAAACCCTAAAGTTGTTAACAAAACAAATTTCTACCTCCATTCACAGCACGAGCAATATTCCCTCTGTTCCACAACTAGAATTTAGCTTCTGAGCCTTACCACATTATCTGGCAGCTTGTATCCAGGGAGATATTTTACATTTTCATGTTCATTATTTATGATATCTGTCAGTTTTCTCCCATTAATATTCTCCTCGAAGACCCACATCTTCACTGTGGAAGCAAACTTCTGCAATTTTTTTACATTATTGCCTATTATTTTGGCAACCGCAGAACCCCTGCAGGAAAGAAAACAAAAATATTCTAAAAAAATTATGATTTTGCTCTAGAAGGAAGAGATTGTCTTTAAAATAACCAGAAATTCACAGGTTATTGGACCAGTTACTATGTAGCATTTTTGATCTAGTAAAACAAGTGGAAAAATACACCAGTCATTCACACCTGCTGCTTTCTCTCAAACAAATATATCTAGGTTAGATTGGACTGAAGCATTTACTGAAAACGTCCTTACTTATTTTGTCTGCTTATTGGCTATCCAGTGAAAGTTTGGGTTGTATTTCCACAAATCAAATGGATTACATCTTCAAAGCAGTGGTAAAAGTGACATACTCAATTTTAAAAAAGGGATCATTTTCACCTTTAAGAAATGGGAAGCTTTCTTTGCTAAGATGACTGACCCATCAAATGCTGTACAATACTGATATGCATTTAAAGCCAAGAAGCATTTATATCTTGCGTAAGTTATAAGCTTTACGGTTATGCTGCCAACCTCAYAGAATTTAACTATTGCAACGGCATCCTCTGAATTTGCAGGCAGACAATTCCATTACCGTTAGCCTAATTTTCTCCCCAAGAACAGCACACAGTGAAACCTGTAGGACGGTGATCAATTTTACTACTCAGATCTCTAAGCAATAATGAAATTAATCAGAATTACTGAAGCTACATACAAGAAGAGGCACAAACGCAACCTTCCCTTCCATTCCTAGCCTGAATGCTACATGGAAGAAAAAGATGCAATTTCGTACAGCCTGTTAACCTAACTTCCTTTCCTGGGACAAGAAGGTGGCTTCATAATTAGTGATAACCTACTAAGCAGACAAAAAAAAAATTTAGAAAGATGCAAAAAAAATACACAGAGTCACTGATCTGAGGCTTACGTGTGTGTGTGTGTGGAAACTGCACACTTTATTAGGAGGTAAGAACACTTTAACTGTACAAATCTAGTTATACTTACGCACTCCCCTAAATTTATTATGGACACTGCTTGTAATAAACAYATAGCTGGCAACTAAACTAAATAGATTGATTCTGCTCCAAGGGCTTTTAATATGGCACAACTCACTGTGCTATATTAAAGATGTGTGCTATCACAGGCCTAAGGTCACTTTCTAAGTAGTGGCAGAAAAAATTATAGTATCCTAAGTAGACCTTCTTCAGTTAAACCATAAAATGGTATGTCTTAAAAGACTGGAATTTATTTCTCTAATAGCACTTCACACACYACAAAGTCCCCTGGGTTCAGGAGGTGATACAGAGGCCACAATTGTCAGTCACCTCTTATCAAGCTCATATTCTAGATCTGCACGCACACAGAGTGGTTTCCGCTGCAATGGTAGACAACTCACCAGCTCAACTGCCAAATTTCAGATCCCCACAAACAGGATGAATCATATTCAACACAACACAGGTTGTTCCTCAGAAAGTGCTTTGCGTTCCTTGAACAAAAGCACATTTACTACTGCAGATTTATATACAAAGTCTGGATCCTGGTAAATCACTGTCTTCAGTTTTGAACTTCACTACACATTCTGTGTGCTTAGCATTGATAGAAAAACACAGAAATAACTGATTCAGCAACTGTCCAATTGGGATTTTCAAACAGTTTGCCAGCATAAAGTTTGGCAGCGTGTACTACTTGAGCGAGACATTAATTCCATTACTATTTAACACTTAAATGCCTTAGCTGTCTTTTTTTCAGCCTCTGAATGTAGTATTAAAAAAGTGAAGATTTGCCTAGTCTTAGTTCCTCAATTCAAGAAGATTCTCGTGACTGGCTTCTCTGGTTCCTCATTTCCTGTTGTGTTACAACAACTGCTGCAGGACTGAATTAAGCAAGGTCAAACAACTGACACCGAGTCCAAGATTGCTCTACGCAAGGTGAAATACCAGCTCCCCACACCTGTTAATCCCACAAGCAAGCTATATTCTCTTCTGTACCCTAATACTCCTCAGTGTGTACTCTGAAATAATTTACTGGAATGTTTGGCTCATCTTGTATACTCCTGACACATCGCAAGGCAAAGGAATGGGAATCCTTGCCGATTTATTCCTAGCAATAACAGTTTTAGTGTAAGCTAGGTTGGAAGACCTTGTGCCTGCAGCAGCTCAGTTACACAAGAAAAACCATAGTGAAAGATTCCCTCATAAACCTTAGCCCTGACATGCTCTGAGGGATGGTTAACACTATTCAAGCAATACAAGGTAGTTGCATGCCAAACAGCAGTTCTCTTCCTTGCAATGAGTATCAAAGGTACACCCAAATACAATCACATACACTTATTTAACACTTCTGAAGAACTGCATCTGATGCTCATTGAGCAAGACAACCCACTTCGTCTCCTGCCCTTCACTGTCACAGTGTATCACAGTTGGTCTGCTTTCCCCTCATCACTTTCTAAGTAAAGCACAAACCCCAGAAACTCCCAAACTTGCCCTGATACCGGCATCAGTGGAGGTCACAATATGCAAGTGCAAATAATATCATTAACTCTAGCTYTACCACTTGTCCCTATATATATAAAATCACCTCAGTTAAGCCACAACTTTTACCTCCCATTTTTCTACAGCGAGTTCCTAGCTGTGTGAACCCCTCTGTCCCAGTAACTTCTCATGTCTTCCCAAACTCTACAGTTTCTGTTCAAGCTGGGCAATCAGATTAATTAACAACTGGTTCTAGCAAAACAGACAGGGATAAATTCTGGCCGCGCACACCTTGTTAACCTGCCCTGGAAGTGTTATCAGAAGAGCAGGCTACAGTACATGTCCAAGGCAGCGTTTGCAGTGTTTTAACCGAATCTGGGCACTGTCCTTGAATACTGAGGCTCCAAGGCATATTCCCAAGGTGTACTCTCTTCACATTCAAGAAAGTTTATTTTATCCCCTATCTTAAAGATCCTAATACAATCACTTATTCACCAGCTGAGCAACCCTAAAAGGGCAAGGCCAGCAAAAAGCTCGGCTCCTGCTCTTTGGTGCCTTGCGAGCCATCTGTTCCGTCCCATGATCTTCCATCAGGTGTCAAGTGACCCTTGCCAAGTCAACTTCATTGTTAAGGTGACCTTCCCCCTAGCAAACCGACCAAACAAGTCTGACTGGAAGTAGTTTATCATCCAAGGTGACTGGTTCAACCCTTCTAAATGGTCACTGTCGTGCCAAGCTCCTTTAGTGGGTTTTTTTATCCCAGATACAGGTTAAAGAGCTGTGAGAAGGCAAAGACGTCTGTATAGTTACTGCCATTTGTGGGACATAATCATCTCACACAGAATCCCAAAACCCCACAGTCGTCAAACTACTAAAGATGCCAAACCCCACTCGGTTCAACTACTTAAATGCTTACAATTTAGGCAATACCAGTCACACACTCCAGTAATCCAGGCTTCAAAAATATATAACCCCAAAATATCAATGATAAGATGCACATGAGTGCTTCAGTTTCTTTCTATTTACCTGCTTTTGAGCATTAAATGCTTCCACTTTACGACCACAGGCCCCAGTTCAAAAAGGCACTTACATGCACACAGGTACACAATTCAAATTAAGTCCTATTTAGTTAAATAGTTGCATATATTGTTGAATCACAGTGCTCTTTGCAGTCAGGATTTGGTGTCTGTCATCCCTTGGACTGTGAGGAAGAAATCACCTACCTCTCCAAGAATTACTGTTTTCAGAAACATTCGGGGGGGAGGGGGATGGGAGAGCTGTTGCAAAATCATTTGCGATTTAAAATTTATTACTTTGGTTTCTGCTTTCCTGCTACAAAAAAATTTGCCACACTGCTATCAAATATGAAATAAGCTATCAGTTATTTGAATACATTTATCCCCAAAAGAAAGAAAAAAGTTGATCCCTGGTAATAGCATTATCTCCTTTTCTCAGCATCACAGATATGGGCATTTTGCCACCCAAATACCCACCCCGTTAGGCAGGAGCTTTTCTTGTTATTAAACTGATCCAATGAGGTGAAAACAAAATATATACGCACATAGTTATTGCTAGTAGGTAATATCTACAAATCCTTTTGCTTCTGCAAGTGTGTCTCACACTGAATCACATATAAATGCAGTCAAACTTCCTGTAAAATGTTTTGCTAGATTTCAAGTATGGAAGAACGGCAACAATACTCCTAAACGATTGATAGGTCTAACTACACAATTTCCTTCTGACATATATTGCAATGCACAGTATCTCCCCGTTCATTTTACAAGCTAGTGCAAGGAAAGCAAGAGATGCTGCACTGAAATGTCAGCCATTCCCTCAACAAGCCATCACAAAGAAAAACACAACTTGGCAGTTGCTGATATTTTTAACSAAGCAAAACCAAAAGCCAATTGCACGGAGGGGGCAGGGGGTGAGCAACAAGTCTAAGATCACCTTGACAAAAGGCTGTTAAGTTTTGTTTAATGAACTGCAGTACCTTGCTCTACACCAAACTCCCCTGAATTTAGATTTAGTCTTAAAAACCAGAATGTTATCAGAAATAAAGCATGCTTAGCATTAGTAATTAAAGTGACAAACTGTGAAGATTACTTAACTTATTCATTGTAAAAAGGGATCCAGGGTAAAAACAGTGATCAGGAATGGTAGAGAAATTGAAGAAGCAAGCCAAAGGATTATTAACATGATGCTCCTCTTAGAGAAATGATTAGGCTTTCAGTGGACACAACAGTAAGTTTATTTAAGTGTAATTATAAGCTAGTGATAGATGCAGCAATAAAACCTTGTCTCAAGCCTTCAGTGTGCCTCAGCATAATCAACTTGAAAAAGAAAAGGTATTTCAAATAACCTAGCGTCTCGCAACTCTTCTTTGAACTACCTTGGAAAACAACTAACATAGGAAACCCCGAACAACACTTTTGGAGAGACGTGAACTCGTTACAGAAGCCCTACAGGCAGCGCTTAGTTAGCAATGACCTGCTGGGGGGTGGGGGGAAAGTTCAGTATCTTTAATGTCTACGTCACCTGACATCGGACAAACCACACAACAAATACCAGGTTAAAAATATCCTAAAATAACTTACTCACWGAACAGATGTGTGCCTACAAGCACGCCAAAACAGCGTGCTCGATTCTGCCGCTTCTCCCTCCGCTTACTTCAGGGCAGTACCTCTGCCTCCGAGGGAGACCGAGGGCTGGAGAAGCCCACACCCGTACAGCACAAGCGCGCCCAAAAGCCCGCCACACACCAAGACCTGCTGGCAGCTGCCGGTGACACCGTGTTTCACCACCAGCACCGGGGCCGTCGCCTCCGAGGCGCGGCTGCCCTCACCGCCGCCAAACCTGAGGGGAGCGCGACCACGGCGCGAAACTCTCCGGCTGTGGGCCGAGAGAACGACAGCGCTGCGCGGGAAGCGACAGCAAGGCCCGGGCAGGCACGGCCGCAGGGAAGGTCAGGCCGGGGCCGCCGCTGAGGTGTCAGCCCTCTCAGGGTCTGCCGCCGCCGCACTCACCAGTTCCCCGAGCCCACGATGCAGACCTTCAGGGGCGCCGCGGAGAGCGCCATGGCAGCGCCACCCGCGTCCCGCCAATGGCCGCGGCGATGGGCTCCGTGAGGCGACCGCCTCACGCTCCCCCGCCTCCGCCGTCAGGGGATCGCCCTCGCCTCCCTCCGCCCCTGCGGCTTGCCGGGAAGTGTAGTTCCGCCCCGCGTCGCTCACTCCCTCTCCCGTGCCTGCTCTGTGGAGGGGTCGCAGGCTCCCGCCATGGAGGGCGAGGCTGACGCCGGTGCTCTTGCTGTCAGTCTCGCGCTCCATGGCGGGAGCCCTCGACCGGAACTGGCAGTGCCACAGGCGCTGTGCCATATCCTTATTGTCACCGTTTTCTACTGAACTAATACCATACATTTCAGTCACATATGTCACGACAAAACTCTTTTGCTCTCCCCTAGTGCCGGAGCAGCGCTGAATAGCTTCGGAGCAAGTCTGTCAAGCACCCAGATATGGAGGAACCAATGTATCAAGTAATAAAGCAGGTCAGGCCCAGGGGGATCTTAATGAGAGAAATACAAGTGTTTTCAAATACTCCTTTCCCCTCAGCCTCTAGCCAAAATCATGTTGTTCTCTGTCCCCCATGCTTCTCCAGGGGAAAAAAAAAATGCAGATGAGCTGTTGGTTTGGTAAGGTGGTTTTGAGTCATCTGTGATAAACTTTTTTGTCAAAGGTGTATTTCTGCTGACACCTTTAGCTGTATTTAGTAATAACCTGGAAGCACTCAAACACAATGCTCTTGTCTCTGTACAAAGATGGTGCCCCCCTCTCTTTATTAGAATAAACCATGTATCAAGACAGTACCCTTTTGAGCTTTTCATTACAGGGAGCTGTGGCAAACTTCTTCTCTTGTACCTTTTCTAAGTGGCTTGCAAAGGGCCTGATGGTGCTAGCTGTTCCTGAAATGCTTCTTCAGTTAGAGGCTACTTGAGAAGAAAAGTTGACCAGCTCAGTTGCCTTTTGGGTCATCGTAACTGAAGCGGTGTGAACTGCTACCTCGTGTTCTCCTTCCTGTTTAAAAGTGGGGTTTTCATTTACCCTGATGCCAGTTTGCTGTCACATTAAACTAAACCAGAAGGGAGAAAAAAAAAAAAAACAAACCATGCATAAATCCAATCAGCTTGCACTAGTATCTTCATTTCCCCTGGTAGCATTTCCTAATGTGGAGAAAACCCTCATCTCATTATTGTTTGAGTCCTGTGAGGGAGTGTTTTGCTTGTGCTTGCCTTAAGCATCCAGAGACCAACCTAGCTTTTGAGGGATTGGGGAAGAGGTAGTCCTATAAAATTGAATAAGGACACAAGCAACTGGAGTCTAAATACTTAATGAAACAGGGGAATGAAAATGATGCAAAAAGTACATACTTAATGTAAGCACTTCAGTATAATTTTGATGATCTGGACAGAAAAGATAAAAGTCTTTATTAAGCTAAATGGGAAACATAAAAAATACAGACAAATTATGATTTCTATAGATTTTCTCATAAAGCTGACAGTTCTTCAAGAGTCTAGAAGGTTATGGTCCATCAGTCTGCAGCATTTTATGAGGTTGTGTGTGTACTTCTGTGTTTTACACAGAATTGTCATTGTCTTACTGGCAGCCTGCAACCTGAACTTTAACATACATCTTCACCATTAACTAAACTGCAGTCTCGTTAAACAGTTCAAGTATATACAAACTCTGTTAACAGCCAAAATATAATGTAAACACATATTCATCTTGAAGAATCCTCAGATGCGTTGCAGAAGTACATTGCAGAGGCCTACTGGTACCATTCCAAATAGAGACTTTTACCTATGAATAGAATATTGATTAATTTAAGCTGCCTCTGAGGTAAGAAGTGGCCAATCCTTTAAATAAAAACATTACAGACAATGGAGAAGAAAGAGCAAGAAAGAACCTTTCTACTGATAAAACAAGTGCTACCAGATCATTAATGTTACCAAGAACACAAAAATACTCTTTTATGCCTTATCTGCAGACTCAGATTGCTTGTGTTCGGCAATCTGGCTGTGCTGATTAAAGATACTGTCCTCCCATCCTAGCAGGCTATACCAACCTCAGCTGGAGATTTTAATCTTTTTCTCAGTGGTGGCAGAAGAAATTACTTTTTGCATGTTCGTGGCTTGAGTTCAGAGTCTGGCATCCCACCTTAAATTGCTAATGAGGTGGGTTAGGAGCAAAGGCAATCTGAAAGGTGATCTCAGGGAAATCAGAATTAGTAGCCTCTTTCATAAAAGAGTACATCCTCACAGTGTAGCCGTGACAGTCCAGGTACAACCAATGAACTGAAGTCACAGATACTCACATGCATATTCCATTCCCCTGAACCCCTCCTATACAGCAACCAGCCAAAGGGAAGTGACAGACAGCTATGGGTTCTAATAGATCAAGCCAAACAACTGTTTGCCTGAATTATAAGTGTCAAGGCCCTCAGATTCTGGGCTTTGTATGGAAGCAGCTGAGGAAGGAGCACATGTTCCCTTATGCCAGCTTTGCTATGGCAGCAGTATGAGCTCCTCTGACAGGTGAAGCAAGCATCTGGGTTTATTAAACCACCACTAAGATTTGATCTGTCAACACCCCAAAAGACTAAGTCAATATCAACTCTGTCTAGTGCATGTCAGAAAGCAGATGGTTTGGTACCTATAATTCCATTACAGAAGAAAAAAAAAAGAGGAAGATTGATAAAGAAAATACAAATACATTTTGGATGGGGGAGAAAGTAATAAACAATGAGATCACTGTTCTTGTTTTCCAGTTTTCCTCTGTATTTAAGTGGTTTGTTGGTCCAATCCCAATAGAGATAGATCCATTTTTTTCTTCAGTGCTTCATTTGACTTTACACATGCTGATGAAAAAGACAGCATGGATTAAGCATCCATTTAGAAGAACAAAACCAACTCATATAAGGGCAATATAAAGCTCTGAGATTCTCTAGTTGCATGTTCTAGACTACTTATATGCAGAGTCACTGCACTTATAGCTTAATCTATTAATCTAACTATTCTAGATATTGCTTGGATGCCTGTTCCTCTTTTTCCGGGAAGTTCTCTATTTGTCTGACAGCCAAGCATTTATCAAAACCTGACAAGCTCCTTTCAAAACTCAGTACCCAGGGATAATAAGATATGTCAGTGCTAATCTACAACTGCAAAGAGTCCTGTACAAAGCAGAAACATCTGGCAACTAGAAAATACAGGAGAGCTACAATAGTTTAAAATATTTAGCTTTAATTGCAAATTTCTGAAAACAATCCTGATTACCTACTTGGAAAATTTCCATTTAATAAGTTGATTTTCTCATTGAATAGATTGTTATTAAAAACAGTTTTTTTAGGATGCATTTAAAATTAAATAACAGTTTCCTTTCATTTTATTCTTAGCATTCTGTATAAAAGATAGGAATCTGATTTATATATAATTAGATAATTATTGCACTGGAACATATTAAGGTCTTGAAATACATCTTGAGTCATTCTAAGTTCTGCTGATTTTGTAGGAATTTCTTTTACATAGATACTATTGTGTGAGCGTGGGACTGGCAAAACTGTGTGACTTCTTCAGTACTATAAACTCTTTAGCCTAACTATGGATATGGATTAGGTAGCACAGCTCAGCCTCTCTGAATAGATGATCTCAAAGGGAAGACAACTAAGATATAATAATTAATATTTTCATAAGGCACCTCAGCTTCTAAAGCATCTTAAAGCAGACATGAGGATGAGGTTCTGCCTAAATTAAACAAACATAGATGTAACCGAATAATAGAATTAAGAAAATGCTCTTCATGCCCCAGAGTCTTTGACTTTTTTGAAGGTGTACAGAATGGGAAGGAGTTAGGTTTGGCTTTTAGTTTTTGGTTTATTATTCCCAGTGACTGCTGGGTAGTTTTAAAGTCCCCAAAAAAGAAATGCCCATGAAGGCCAGGAAATGCTAAGAGGCACAAACATTTTACCTTCCCTCCCACTCAGACTTCCTCCCCTCCAACTCCACTCCCTATTCCTCCTCATCCTTTCTTCACATAACCTGTTTTCCCACCTCTTATCTGTGCTTATTTTGTCAGGTGTCCACGTCTTTATTCAAATGTTTCTCATTTATGCCCATTCTCACCTCAGACTTCCCAGTCCTGCTCTACTTTGGCTGACTATTCTGCGTTTTTGAGGATAAAAAGTTAATGAGGAAAGGAAGGTGTTTTGAGGGTTAAACCCAAGGTTCCTTACATTGAGGCGAATGTATTCACTTTATTTTTAGAGAACTACCCACCTCCTGCAAGGTTGACAGGCACCTTAAAATTAAGTCAGTCTTCCAAATATATCACCTCTCTATTCTCAAAGAAGAAAGAATGTTTGCAGCTTTGCTTGGAGATCATATTGCATTTTGGCAGGCCTTACAAGGTAAATACAATTTCAATCTAGCTCAGAACCTAGGTCAAGCACAAATTATAAAGCTTAATAGATAAGGAGACGTGGAAAATAAATGTCTCATTTTAGCTTCATAAAGACTTGCTCTCTGTATCTTACAGATTCTGCTAGTACTGTTTTTTCCTCTGCCTGCCCAACATGGTGTACTTCTTTCAGGTAACCTATTACTGATGGTAATTTGTTACAAATTATTCCATTAAGCTTTTGTGTTACATCATTATTACTTAAGGTCATAGCATGATAAACCTTTTGGGTCAGTAAAAAGACCATCCTCCCCCAGTTGCTCATTCTCTTTTCTGCACTTTCTTCCCCCACCTTGTGTTGACACACAAGTTGTTTGCGCAGTCCATGCAGAAAACCAAATAGGAGAATTAGCTGTGTTTATCTGCTTTTTCTAGCTTAAAGTGTTTGTTGAACAACTGTCTCAGCCCATAGTGTAAGAAGTCAAATGTCTAACTAAGCAATTTACTGCTATTAGATTTGTATTCTGGAATACAGAGTCTAAATATAAAACAGAGACAGAATTATGTGGGCTGAGGGCAATACACAAAACTGATTTTGGGAAATACAGGTGTCTGTCAGGTAAGTGTTTCTTGCCTACAATCTTTAGGCAGTGGAGAACTATTTTTAGAAGAATTGCTTGTCATTGCTCTGTCCTATATATAAACAGTATTAAAAGATATTCCTTACAAAAGAAAAAATAAAGGCAAGCTTTGCTCAACATATGTGCAATTTTTTTCCTTTTTTTGAAGTGCAGATGGCCTCAAATCATTCCTTTCTTTTCTATCTTCCATTCTTATCTTCTTGAAATTGAACTAGTCTTCATCTCGCCTTACTCACTGAACCATGCTGATGGCATTTGGGGAATGCTTTCTTTCTAACCTTTCCTCCACAAAGCAAACAATAATAAAGACCTTTGTCTTTGGAAGCTAGGAGAATGGTGATGTTGTAAGAATGTAGGCCTAGTTCCCTGCTGTTTAACAGTCAGCTTTGATAAAGCGTTCAATTTGCAAAGCACAGATCAGTATCTCTGATGTGACAGCTGCTAGAGACTAACTAGTGCCTCTACTCTGGTGCTTATTGCAGCTATGCCCCGCTCTCATCACCGAGTTCTGCTTTGAGGATAACTCTTGCTCGCATAGTTGCTCTGCCTTCCAGACAGTGCAGTGACCAGATCTCTTTCTTACAAAACTCTAAAACGAGCCTCCCACTACTGTGCAGGCCCAATCCATGGAACTGTGTTCCTATAGCTACACAGGGCTATTATCAAGTACATACAGAGTATAACTGAGGTTTAGGAAGAGTGAATTGAAATTATTTACTGTTTATCCCTATTTCAATGGAATTCTACATAAAATGTTGGCAAAGTTATTAGTCAAAGAAGGTTTGGATCATGTGTCAACTTCTTCCTGCAGTCTGTTGACTGCAAGGGGATTATTGAGGGGAAAAAAAAAAGGCGCAATAAAATTAAAATTTGGATCTTTAGTTAAACTGCACTGGCTAGTGTCCATGTGACGTAACTGTTCTCAGCTAGGAACAAAAAGAATACCAGGTCTCCCTCTGCATGTACCATTATCCCATGGAATGCTGCAATTAGGAAAACTCTGCTTTAACTGGAGTGGAATGTTTGTGCCTCTTTGTTTATGACTCTGATGCCACAGATGACTGCAGGTCTGCTGCACATTCATTGGCATCATTGCCTCCACATTTTAACGTAAGAGAGTTTTGAGTGGGCTTGCAAGCTCTTAACAAGCAATAGTCAGGATTTTCTTAGCATTGCTGTTTGCTACCACTGGTTTCTTGGATTGTTAGGTACAGTGCTGTGTGCTAGCATCATGCTGACACTGGGCAACTCTGGAGGGGCACTTGGCACCAGTACGTTGTTGCAGTGAAGGATCTGATAGCAAAGAAGTGTCTGGACTTGAAGTGAAAACTATTTCTAGCTGGTCAAGTGTAAAATGACTGTCTGGTCAGTTGAATTATGGAATCAGAAGTTCATGGATGTAACCGACATTCACATGGTGGGAAACACAGCTAAGTGACCGCACAATTCTCTCATCCATAATGGAATCTGATGCACTGTCCAGTGATCTGGCATCAGGATAGATCACTTATAGTCTCTCTCTACTGTGCTCCGGTGACTTTTACTACATCTAGAATGAATTTTAACCGGCACACAGCTACACTTACAGATTGGAAGTTTCTGGAAAGACAGTCCCAGTGCTTTCACTACAAGTTTTTAGTAACACAAGATGTGAAGTTTGAGATTTCCAAAATAAGGATTGAGACAGTGAAGGCAGTTCCATTAACATAGTGAATGTTGACCTAGATATGTATGTCTTCATTTCTGTCCATATATCAGATATTGTCTTATGCAGTCTGAAGAAAACATTCAGATAAAGTTATTGTAGAAAGATGTATTGACTGATTTTTAGAAATAAATGTGCCTAGCAATTCCTGCTAGATCAATGATATGCTTAACTGATGCTCTCAATAGTTGTGTCTGAAAGTCAGTTTGTTACAGTTTAATAGCTTTTATTGACATAGACTATGTGAAATTGTATGCAGTTCCATAATCGATTTTTTTGTTGCATTCAAATTTGATTATATGTCATTGTCATTTTTTGGAACAAATTGGTGAACTGTCTTGTCTATCAAGAGAAACTGAACTGAGAACCATGGAACATGTTTTTCACAATGTAAACATTGTGAAAAAAATAAACAATATAAATTCACTGTGAAACAGTCAGAAAAACTGTACTAAAATCAGAAAGTAACTGTTGATTCATTTTAAGCAAAATGGGAGCCTCGGTGTGTATGAGCTCGTGAACATTTGATGTAGCAAGGAGAGTAAGAAATATCAGAAGCGTACTCCATTTTTAAATGGAAATAAATAGCTAAAAAGTTTTTACAAAACATTTTAACTAAGCTGCTATCAGGGCCCTCAGTGAGCCCACAGGCTCTAGTTGCCTTGACCAGCCTGTAACCATCTTTTTCTGTAAACCTCCTCTGGAACCCCTTCCCCATCTCCCAGGCTTTGGCTGCCTCTGTTCACAGGCAGCTATGGTGTGGCACAACTGTGTAATGTTGGATCAGACTGCTCTGGAAACAGCTAGGTCATGAGAAAGAGCTGTGAGAAACCTCACATGGGACCAGCATGCGCATTTCCATCCATGCACACTCCACCCATTGGCTCAGGAGCTGCATTTCAGCTCAGGCCTTGCTGTCGGTTCCTGCCTGAACTATGTTGCATGTATGCGACGCCTGGCCTTGTACCTTGCCGACCCTGATCTTGCCTTCCTGACTTGTCTCCGTGGGTTGACCTTGGACCTGCCAGGTGTCTGCAGAGTTGTCTGGCCATCGGTGGACTTTTGGCTGAACCTGCTTACTGTCACCGGACCTGCTTTGCTCTTCTTGCTCAGGTAGTGTGAGACTACACCCTTGTTAGAAAGGGCATTACTCCCATCTGCTTGCCATCCTGGCTTGTCCTCTTGGCTCACCTTCCTTTGCAGAGCAACTCATTCTTGCTGTTTCCTGACAGCTAAAGCTAGAAATATTTTTCCACACTAGCTTTAAAAGCTGTAATGATGCAGGCTTATATAAGATTCACTTTTAGCACAGCAAATGCATAACTGTTTTCTTAGTTATGTGGATGCACCTGTGTCGATCCTGCATCGCTGAGAGTAGGAGTAAGACTAACAACAGGACAAAGATCAGCTGCACAGAAAGGCAATTTACTTGTGTTCCTGTCTGACTTCACTCATTTGAGCAGCCACAGAACCGGTTTATTTGAGAAAAAGTTATGCAGGATTAGGGACTAGGGCCATAAGAAGTAACAATTAATACATGACTCACTCATACAGGGAAGGTATGTACAAAGGGCAAATTATTCCAGATTACAAAACTATTTAAGACTTGAAGTGAAAACATCTTCTTATTCCCTTGTAGAATTGGAACAAATCACTCTATTATGTGAGATCATATTAAAAATAAATCAGGTAGGATAAAAAAAATCTATATCTATAAAATGTTATATCTTAAAAATATGCTCTACATGCCAAGCAAAACTAACATGGCATTTAGTAAAAAGCAGCTTACTAACTCTTCATGCAAAATGTAAAAACTCCAGCAACTGTGCCAGCCAATGTTTCATTAGCCACAAAATACATAATAGACATAGGAACACTGCCTTAAAAGATTCTTGGGAGACTTAAGAGAATCACCTTATCCCATGGCTCCACCTGGGCAGTCAGGCTGGTTACTTAGTTAAATCTCAGGTGACATTCTCATAATGGGTGGTTCTTTATAGCAGGAAGGAAGTTTGCGAGCCTTTGAGCTGAGTACTAAGCCAAGCTGGCTGTTGATGAAGACCAGGTTGTGCGGTATCAGTTGTGTAAAGCCATACAATCTGCAGGAGTTCTACTATGTGGGACTCACAGGGTGCCAGTGATCTCAGGAAAAAAAGAGTATAGGCTACAGGAGTAAGAAAGCCAAATGGTTCTTGGTAGTTGCGCTGGGATAGACATGTCATTTCTTGGCCCCACTGTCTTCAGCCCTTCTACCTGCACTGTAGAGACCCTAATTCTCTGTATGCTGACTTTCCACTATTTTAGCTTGTGCACGGTACAGAACTCTGCCACGTTGCAACATACAGAGACATAACTTGCTGCTATGGATCTGCACAGGGCGTGTACATTGCCCTGTGCTTGTCTGCTTTGTAAGTGGCCACCACATACACTACAGGAGGGGCAGCTTGTACCTCAGCTTCTGCCCTTAAGACAGCAGAGCAGCTGATTGTTTCCTGGGTTCATCCTTTTTCTAGATAGTAGGTCATAATAAGTGATCCTATAAAGGTTTAAAAATTCATTTTTTTGGACATCAAATCATTATCTAAGTTTTAGAGCATTGTAACAGGAGTTCCTAGTGAGATCTTTTCTATAAACCCCATTTCTTATTCTTTTCCACCCATAGTGCTTAGCGTATCTTCAGGATGGAGGGCAGGTGTAGCATTGCAGGCTAGTCACCTCTCTGTAATGGAGGTAGGACAGCTTCCCTGCTGCCTCTGGTCGCCTTTAATGAGATGCAATTGTAGTTCTCACCAGCAGTGGGCTGGTTTTTTGCCTTTACCACTTACATTCGTGCTGTTCCATTGCTGTGTATCAGAAAATAGTGCAAGCTGTGCAATCCTAACGTGTGCACAGCTTCTCTGCATCGAGTGTGACAATCTCAGTAACCTTCGCGTACAGTATGTGTAGTCTAATAGTACCAGCAGCATCCAAACCCTGTTATCAGCATACCAAGCCAGCATGGAATGTCCCCTGTGGAACAGATCTGCCGCAGCTAGCTTGTAACTCAAGGGCGTAGGGCTTTATTTATCTTATCTGCAGAGGATAAAAACTCCCATGAGAGTGTTCCAACTTTCTGTTTTGTTATTCTATGGTAGACTCTATGCATATTAACCTCCCAAGTATTGACACCTAGGACAAATTTAGCATCCAGACTAGCTGTGACTGATTTCAATGTTTTTGTTTAGTTGGAAATCATACACTTGCCATAAATTGTGAAAGGCCAGGGGGTTCTGAAACAGCTTTCAAAGATGGCAGCTAGCCAGCTTTAGTGCCAGTCTGATAGGGTCTGAGTATGTAAACCAAAGCTTTTCAGCATGCTTAACATCATTTGTTTCAAAGAAAAAATCATCAATGCCCAACAGTGTCCTGATTTGCAAGCACAGAAATTTTTTTTTTCTATTAAATTTTAGTGCCTGTTAGCACTGTGTTAGCAGATACAACAAAGCCCGGTAACAGAAGAAAAGACTCCCGAACTTTATAACAAGAACACGATATTAATCAGCAAAGAATGACTTTCACTGGAGATTAATTTAGTGTGCTGTGAAGGAGGAAGCTCCTTTGGCACTAGAGGGAGTTGCTGCTTCCCGACAATAAATCCTGTCCCATGTAGCTAAAGTTCAATGTGGGGACTTCATTGCTTTACAGAGTTTGTATGCAAACTGACTGAGCAAAAGACCAAGATGGAGACAAAGGAGGCATTAGACTGAACGTTTCTGAACAAGATGTGGCACAAAACTAAGTTTACAGCCAGTTAACATGTCAATTTTTATTGCAATTCTTAAAATTAGTAAATTATTTGAATTAATCTCCCTTTTTGGACCTAATCTGAGTCTCCACCCTTCATGTTTAAGAAAGACTGGTATGTTCTTCATAGCAAAACTGAAAATCTGTAGTTTATGGATAGCTTCATTGGTTTTAGCAGCTAGCTGAGGTCCCAGCTCAACAGAGGCGTTTCCAAAAGAGCTTTGAGTTCCGAATTCCTGAGTGGTGCCTCAGTTGGTTACTTGGGTGTGGGAGAAGCAACAGGAAAAAAAAAATCCCTGCAAGTTTTTAGAAAAATAATGATGAACTATGGTGATGTTAACAATTTCATCACTAGTTTTGATTTTCTTTAATTTCGGATAGAAAAAATTCATTATTTGTAATGCTTATGTGTATTAGTGTGGTATTCAGACCTAAATAATGTCCTAGAGCCTGAAGTATTCATCCTCAAATCTCATGCAACTTGGTTGCCGTGGATAGGGTTGTGCAAGCATAAATGATAGGAGTATAAGATGCAATCATGTTGATTAAGAAACAGGGTGAAGAAGAGTTGAGTTTTGGTCGCTACTGATAGGAATAAAACCCACTAAATATCAGTAGATAGATATTAATAGATATGACCAGATATCAGTAAATATCAGCAGATATCTCTCAGTAGAAGAGTTTTAATTTTGAATATGCACAAGGGATAGATCCACTTTTATTTACATAAATCCACTCTGAGAATCAACAGCATGCCACAAACTACTGTCTCGAAAAAAATAGCTGTCTTTTTGTGTAGAGGAGAGGCTGTAGCACTGTTTGATAGTCTAATTTGTATTCATTTGGTTAAAGAGGAAAATTCTTTACAATTATTAGCACGAAGAGACTATCCTCCCTATAGTTATCGCCATCTCTGCGAACTTGTCTCCTCTGATATTCTCTGTTTATTATTCTAGTTTATACCTAATAGGTAAGAATGGATACCAGGATGGTGTAAAAAACATTTGGATTGAAGAATAAATTAACACAGTAGATAATGAAGCCTCTTCTCATTTGTATTTATTTTCTCAACTGCTATAAAACTTGCTGCATCTTTTAGAAGTGGCCTGGTTTCAGCTGGGATAGAGTTAATTTTCTTCCTAGTAGCTGGTATAGTTCTCTTATATCAGTTCTCTTGGAGATTCAGATCTTCATATTTGCTGCTAGTAGAGATGATGCATTGTCTTTCTTTGTCTGTGCACCCATAAACTCTATTGCATGACTAATTAATCTGCTGTAATAACAGCAAACTTAGTAATGTAGTTTCTGGCTTAGCTTTCAAGTTTGCAAGAGTTATTTGGAACTTTTTGTTTAGTGTGTTGGCCTTGAAGGCACTAAAATGTGCACAACACGTGCATGCTTTGACCATTCAAAAATTCATCATCAGTAATGCAATTACAAGTCTTCTGAAGTGTGTGAGCTGTCCAAATTATAGTGAAATGGAAAATTGACCTTGTAGTCATTAATTGCCACATTAACTGGGCACTTTCTTGCACCTTTAAACCTTGGAGATTTTATTAGAATACTGGATTAAATAAAAAAAATACTAAAGTACATTTAGTCGTTTCTCAAAGGGAAAAGTGAAATATATAAGCTTTTCAGGATAGGCTATTGCAGATGTATCTGGAAGATTTTGAGAGTGTGTTCAGTGAAGAAAAATCCTTGGCATCAGCCATGTTCCCTGAGTCTTCCTTCCCTTTGACGAAATGGAACACATTCCCTTTTTAAATATTTGCTGAATTCTTTGGAATCCATGCCTAAGTAGAAATTTTTTCTATGATGTTTAAATGCGATTGCTCTTTTAGTTCTTCTGTTTGCTCTGTGACTCCCAAAATAATGCATTCAGGTTCTCTTCTCATGCTATGTTAGGCCAAGGGGAACTTTCCTGGAGGCATGAAATGTGAAGTGCTTGACCTTCTCCAGCTCTTTTCTATACTCTGTGAGGACTTCTATATTCTCTAGGGAGATGTCTTCATAATCACCTGAATTATTTTGCTTTCCCTTTGCCTCTGAGTGTGGCCTCCTTAGTATGACCAAGGACATTAGTTACTTTTAATCCAAAAGTTGGGGCTTTTTTTCCTTTGACGCTGTTATAATTTATAGAAATATAGCCTAATTACTATATTATGTCTGTGGGAAAAGCTAACCACTGTGAGATCTAAGTCCTATTGCTTATCTTCTATTACTAGTGGCATTTTATTAGAAACTCTGCAGTTCTGGCAATACATTAGTTTTAAGCTGGATACTGGTACACAAAGCAATACATTTCCCATTTGCTTTCTAGCTGACAGTCCATTCATCTCCTGGTACAACTCCTGTGAGGAATTAATCAGACTTAATAAGGCCCTCATCATCTCCTTTTTGATGTTGTGCACTCTGCTGGTGCACCCTTGCAAAATGACATAATATATTAGATTTTTTGCTTCTCTTTCTACATATGTTTTGTGACATGTTTTCCTAGATTGTGCTGGCTATCACAGAATTGAAGGCTTCCTGTGTTATTTTGCTTGACTTGATTTTGAACTTTGTATGCATATTCCTTATTACTCTGCGGATGTGAGCTTCATACCTGAGTCATCCCTTTTACTGGCATTTTGAATTTTCAGTCATGTCTGCTGAATTAGACTGCCATCCATCTACTAGAAGCCTTGTTGTGGACTGAGTAGATCTTGAGCTACCACTAAATAACGTGCCCAGATTTAATTCTAAATCTGCCAGTCTTTTAGGTGTTTTTGAAGCTTTTTAGTTGTGTCCTAGATTTCAATATTCTTCTCCTTCATGAGAAAACAAATTTGACTTTTCAGTTTTCATTCAGCCACAGATACTTCTAATGTGATTCTGTACCCTAGATAAAACCACATTTTCGTGTTTCATTTTATGGCACAGCTATTGTACTTACATTTCTGTGCTGCAGTTTCACTGCCTCCTTTGACCTGTATTAACAGCAGATGCCTAAATGTACCATGTATTTCAGCACCAGCCACCATAAAAAGGTGACCTTCTCAATGTAATTTTTTCTTTTAATGATACCTATTGCTTTTGTATACACAGAATAGCAGTATTTGAACTTCCTTCCATTGTCTACTGTATTTCTAGAGAGTTACAGCTGTGATTGAGCCTTTAGGATATGTATTTTAATTTTATTTCTGATGTTACGTGACGTTAAGTAGGCTCTGGGCACAGGATGCATAGTAAAGATCAACTACATTAAGTGCTTTGATTCCAGCTGGGCTTGAATTTCTTGATCTTCTCTATCATATAGCACAAATTTCTCAGAGACACAGCTCTTCACAAAGGGTGCCACTAACAGTACAGAGAATGTAGGGGAAATTCAGAAGCCAGTGAAACAGGAAGGTACATGCTTCCTGGTCAGTCCTTCCACGTGTGCATTCCTGGGTAGCTAAGAGCAGCATTAGTGAGAAGAAAATAACTTTATTCTCCAAGGAAGAAACATCAATTGCATTGTGCTACAGATAGTAAATGAAAAATGTACTGCCTTGGTTCTATGTTACAAATGGATATTCATCCCTTTTTTGTAAACTGATACTGTATATTGCTTGCTGTTTATTTTTTACCTCCCCAGTCCAGGTTGAAGCAAACTGCTCTTGGCCAAAGAAAAATAAGTTGGTAACCTTAGCTCTCTTGACTTGAACTAAAAAGTGGAGAATTTTCCTGAGAAAGAGGCTGATGCAAGAGTATTTTTCTACCTTTCCCTTACTTTTATTTTTTCCTTTTAGCAAGACTCAAGCCTGAGGACCTGTACTGCATTTAAACAACTTCATAGAATTTGCACTTCTGAGAACTGTGCTAATTTTACACTAGCGAAATGTTAGGAAAAAACAAAGTGGAAAGAAATTGCTTTGTGTATTTCTTCCCACATTTATTAATTAATAAGGCCATTAGTAACTCTGAATACATAAACATAGTTCCTATCCTCTGTGAAGAAAACTATTTGAGTGCAAGGAATGTGTCAGAAGTGTTATGCATAAAATTTGTGTAGACAGGAGTGGTATTTTCTCTCAAAACTACTAAACTAAAGAAAAATAATCTTAAAACCTATGGCATCAGGGCATCAGTTTACTTTCATGCAGAGAAAGCTTTTTTTTTTTTTTCCTTAAACGCTTCTCTTTTCTTGTGTGATGGCTTGGGTTGGCTTGCTTAGATCTGTTTCTCTTTGTAATATTTTCCTAAGATTCAAATTACCCTGAAACACTTGGTTATCTCTGTCTGTGGTTGATGACCTCTGACTTATTTCTGGTGCACTGCATCATCAAACAACATCAGTTTTCCTTCTGAAGCTCTATGAGAGTGAGAAAATCCTGTGGTTATGTCAGGAGACTTGTCTTCTATTTCTCCCTGGGTTATAAACTTCCTGGCAGTTTTGACACGTGTGGTTTATGTGCAGCCTCCAAAGACTGCATCTAACCTAGCCTTTTTTGGCAAACTCCCCATTACACTCTTAGGCTGACACTGGAGCAGCTCCACCTCCACTGGGAATTCTAAAGTAGACCAGCCGCTTGTGTTGCTATCAAAGTGTTGTCTAAACTTGGTTAGAACAGATCTCACTGGCAAAATAAGGCAATAGCAACTGCCAAAGACCTTGCTGGTGCTCCAAATGTGGTGTGACAGTCCTCATTGTTAGCAAAGAAAAAATCTAAAACTCTTTCAAACGGACTGATTCTTGTCTTTGTTTCTGCCTATAAGCCCCATTTTTCCCTGTCAGCAACAGAATTCTATGCCCTTCTCTACTAAAAGCAATATGAATTTGATTTCTGACATGAAGGAATCTGGGATCAGATTAAATTAGTATATAGGCTGTGTTTTCCCATAATAAGACCCTATTCCAGTTTATGAAGCACATGCTGTGTATGAGTTTATTTATAGCTTTTAGATGATGATGTTGTTCAAGCAGTCTTCTAAAAAAAAAGAGGTGCATGATCTTTTGAAGATCTTTCCTGTTCCATTTGATATTTATACTAAAACCTCATATCCTTTCTATTTGTTTTTCATGAAGTGTTTTGAAAATTATGTGGAGAACATATAGAATTTTTAAATCTGACATCAGATTAAGTGAAGCCTAATTTGGATGGGGAAAGTTCTTATTGAGACCCTTCAAAGCTTTGTTATATTGTTTGTTTAAATTTTTATTTCTGATTAGTTTCAAGTATTTGTGAGAATAGTTTTTTTTAGAGATCCAATGCCTGTCTTGTCAATTAGGGGTGGACCTCTCCTGATCAGGATTTCAAGGTCCCCCAGAACTGGTCCCTATTTTTCTCCAATAGGATAGTAAGATTAGACATTCCTTCTTCATTTCACACAAACAGGATGTCAGAAAAATTAAAACAAATTTCTCCAGTCTCTTGTGTATCTTATAAAGAAAGAAGAAAATCGTCTGTGTGTGCAAACCCCTGGATTCTTCCTCTTATTGTCATTTCAGGTTGTTAGTGTCCGGAATCTGTTTTATCAACTTTCATAACTTTAATGCTATCTCATTTTCTGAAAGCATAGCTCTGTTTTTAGGCTGTAACACAGTATCACCATAGTAGGGGGAAGTTTATGATTGATCGAAGCTGGCAGAGCTCAGAGTTTAGAATGTCTGGATTTGTGAAACTGCAGCTAAGGAGTGCCTGTTCCAGGCAACCTCTATGGAAAAGACCAAGGTCAGGAAAAGTTAAACTGAAAAATGGCAGCTTCCTGAACTTGAAGTTTGCTTATTCTAAAAAATGAACATTTGTTTCTACCTTTGAAATCACGGCAAATACTCTCATATCAAGCCATGTATGAATGCACATTCACTTTTGCAGAATAGGCTCTCAAAAGTCAAAGATTGAGGATGACAGCTGAGTTTTAGAAACCAGAGAGACAGAATCATAATTCAGCTCTTTGCATATTTGAGGTTATCTCCACTGGATACTCCTGTCAAAGCTGAGTGTGATATGAGAGAGCAAGCATTACAAGCAAATTCACTGGAGAAGAGGGAGAAAAAAATATGGCTGTCTTTTTCTGTCCAGCAATCAGAAGAGGATTAGATAAATGACCTTGTCAGGCTTTTCTAAACCTCAGTTTCTACTATTCTTCAGAATCAGTGAAGATAAGAGTCAATTCTGTGCTGTGCGGTCCTGCTAAACATAATGTTGCCTCTCTGTTATATCAGCATTAAACCTGCAGACCACAAAAGAATTAGCCCAGCATTTGCACGAATTAGGCAATAGGCAGCACATTCCTTTTATGTATTTTTTTTTAAACTAATCTTATTTATTGTAATATGTAAGAAATTTTTGGTTCATGTGTTTTTCACAAGCTATTATAATTTGTCTGTTTTCAGCCAAATTAAAATCACTCAGTGGTGAACCCTGGCAAACAAAAATGTCATCCCTAGCTTGGGATAATTGCACACATCACACATTCTAGAGTTAATCAAAATATAACCCCCAAGACTATAAACCCCCAAACTGTAAAAAACCACGAAGTTTTACTGCCTTTTACTGCCTTTTACACACTTATTGACTGGTTTTATTGGTGAGAGCTAAAATTTAGAACTGAATGGCAAAATATATTTCAGTAGTTTATAGAATTTACAAGAGATTTATTTTGATAGTAAAAAGCAGTTAAAATACAGGTATCATGATTTGCTCTAAGGTTCTTGCATTTTGTGTTAACATTACTCATAAAAAACTAGGAAATCTCCCTGCCCAGCATCTAAAACATTGTCATGAAAAAGGGAGTGAACATTATGCTTGTTTTAATACAAGGTTCCGCAGTTTCAGAAAGTGTTTCAAACATACTCTGTCTTTTGTCATGTCTATATATCTCAATCACACTTATTGAAATACCTACCAGTATCTTTATGCAGATTTGTAGGTAAAAAAGGAATCAGTCATGTTGCATTAGAAACTTGTATTTGTTTCAATTAGGTTTCTGTAGATGAAACTGCTTGCAGAATGGAGTCTGAAATTAGTAATCTAAAGTACTTTCTGCATAAGTAGTTGTTAGAAAGTTTTATTAACTGAATTTTTCTCTCTTTCTCAGTGCCAAAAAATCTTAAATGTTTGTGTTTTGTTTTTAATTTCTACCGCATAGTAGTTCTTTCCTTTTTTTTTTAAACTGTCATCCCATTGTGTGGTGGATTCTAACACTACCTAAATAGTATTTTTAAAGATGATGTGAGTAAAATACAGCTCTGCTGTGGATGAATAAGGGGATTAGAGACTGGTCCAATTTGAATGAGAATGGTTCATAAGCTGTAAGACACTGCATGCTATTATCAAACAACTATACAAATTGCTGTTGGTGGAGTATGAGATCAGAGCCCAAGTGGCATAAGCTAGCATTATATTATCAATAAATATACACTCTGCAGTATAAGTGCTCTATAGCAATTCTTTTAGGATGTAAAATGGTTTTGCAAACTAGGCATAAGATTACAGGTGCATAGATATTTCATTTAGAGAGTGGATGAACATTAAGCTGGATGTTTTTACAGTGATATACAGCCTCATGCCTTATGAATAATAAATGTTGAAATCTGACGGATTCTACTGGAACCAGTCAGCTCTCCAAAAAAGGGGGATAAAAGAGAGCTTGAGCGCTGGTTTGAGATACAATATAAGAGAGTGGCACTGAGTAAACTCAGCCTGGTCTTGGATCTGAATTTGACCCTTAGTGGGCTAGTGTACTTTTCAAATCTCTAAGTGTTTAACTATAGAGCTAGAAAAACAGTGGGTAAAAATGCCTGCACACTGTTAAGATTTGGTATATCAACATTTATCTGTAATTCCACATCAAACCAAAACGGGTTTCTGTTATCCAGCAGGTTATGCCGGATAATCTCAGTGTTTTCTTCTGGCCTCAGTGTATGAATGAATCTATTTTAAAGAACTGTATTTGCGACTACCTATAACAACTGTTCAAACATTAGCTGGCACAGAATAAGGCTGTTCCCACTAGCTAAAATACACAATATATAATGTCAGTGATATTTATGTTCACTTTGTTTCTTATGCTCAGTTTCTTTATGCACTGGCTTCCTATTCRTTTCCAGTTGCAGTTCAAAGGGTTGATTCTAGCTATGCAGAAAATGCCTTTTGGCATGGTTGTCGTACACATCACTTCCTCATGCACATTTAATGACATCCAGTGCAAATACATATAATATGCATAATATAAACTAGCATTCTCTCCAGCTAACCATCCCAAAGTTTGTATTCCAGAGGCTCAGATATTTTGATCAAGTTTTGTTTCAACTGGTCTAACCTGCAAATTACAGAGCAGTGCACTATAGATGAGTAAACAAGCTATGAGTCTAGCTGTGGCAGCACAAACCTCAGTCCAAATGAATTTGCAATGCCTCGTGGTAGAGTAAATTACCCTGCACGCAAGTCTCTGTTTCCTGGGCTCGATTGTTTCTGGCAGCAAAGGTACTTTGGATACTTTTGCTGTATGCTGTGTCTCTCTTGACTGTTTCCCTGTCACCAGCTTTAAGTTAGTGAGGTTTAGGAGGATGGTTATGCTGGTGAATGAGAAACCTGGATGAGAAGCTGCTGACAACAGGATGAAGTGTGGCAAAGAAGCATGTTTAGCAGGCTTGCAGGCACCAGGGAGGGAGGATAAGATGCATACTGATTCAGCAAAGCTAATGCTAAAGTTGGCAGACTGCAAAGTCAATGGTAGCTTCTCTATATTCTTGAAATCCTCAGGTCAGAAGTGTTTTACTCATGGATGACATGCTGGTTATGGTGAAACCATTATAAAGATAGAACATAGTATTACAATTCTTGTACTGTGTTATGAAAAAGGCCAGATTAGAGGGGTCACTGCTTCTTTTAGACCTTCAAGTCCAGGAATCTATGGAACTGGATCTGAGGAAGGACTGGAGGACATGCTGCTGCTGTGCACTGTTCCACCTGCTGCATTCAGTCTCTGGCAGTTGCTGTAGGCAATTGGGGAAGCATTAGTGAGAGCAGGCTTGGTGCAAGTGTGAATGTGGCATGAACTGAACTTTAGGGATTGTGTCCGAGTCATTCCAGTGCTGACGTCTATAGACAGTGGTGACAGAGGTGCACAGTGGTATGTTTTTGCCCTAAGTATTGCCTGCAGCTTAGTGACAGATGGCTTTAGTCTCCAAAGCTCATGCGAAATGAAGCAGTGTCTCAGGAGGACTCTGTAGGGCATGAAGGAGGAGACGGTAAAACTGAGCAAGCCTTGGGGCATTTCCATGGAATAGGTTCAATGCTTGAATGTAGACTAGGCAGAAGTAGTTTCTGTAGACCATATAGTTAAATTCCTCCATATGATTATGATGGTAGGAAGTTGTGTGGAAATCTGGTGGTGGGAGGAGGTGGAAAAAGAAATTGGAAAGTAATTCTAGAGAACTGTTTGCTAGGGGAACATTAAAAAGGTATAGAAACCCAAACCAAGATGATCAGGAAACAGAAATTGGTAAATGGATTATGAGCTGGCCTTGTTCTAGAAGCTAAAACTGTGTAGCTTAGCAAAGGATGGAAAAACGCCTCTGTTTCCTGATAAGGGCAAACAGTATTGAATTTGTTATCTTACCAGATGTTTTGCTTTCTAAAAGGTAGGATAAATAATCAGTTATTTTGATTCTTTTGGGTACTTAATGAAAGAGGCAAAATTTTGGTTTGGTCTGAGAGTGAAAGTAACGTTCTAAAGGAGGACTATAACATAGCAGCTGTGTTGTTACCTTGGAAACAGTGAGAACCTTCATTAGGCAGGTTGCTGTTAATAAATAGCTAATTAAGAATACTTGTAACAAAGCATACATCATGCAGTGTTGCCTCAGACTAAGTCAGTGTGTATTACCCTGAAGTCTAGCTCTACTGGGACAGACCATTAGCTAGTAAAAAAAAATAAATACAGGTTCAGTCATTTTGAAGAACATTAATAACTTAAAATAAATGAGGATAGGGGCTCACATACCAAGATTGCTATGAAAGGTTGTCCAGCTCTGTTAGATTGCAACAGTATATACATACTGGGAAGGGAAAAGGGATGGGAAGAATTACATATTATTTTGCTTAAATACAATCTAAAAGCTGCATAGAGTGTCAATGTTTGACTCAAAAGGACCTTTGGTTAACCAAGGGGAAGGAATTCTTAGTATATGAAAAGCTGCTCTATAGGTTAAACCAAAGGTCTATCTAGTCCAGTACTTTATTCCTTCCACTAGTAGGTGCTTAGAGAAAGGCTCAAGAACAGAGCAGGGATTGTTTCATCAATAAACTAAACAGTCTTCAAGGAGGCAGAAGTTTAGGGCCTTTCTGAACTTTGAATACTTCCAAAACACTTTGATCAACCTTGTTTAAAGGTTCTTCAAAAACAATTACTTTTTTAATCTTTCTAGACGCTTGGCATGCAAAACCATCTTGTAACAATGAGTTTTACAAGTACAAATCATGTGAAAAAGTATTTTCTTGTGCTTGTTTTAAACCAGATGCCCCATAGTTCTTGTTTCATAAGAAACAGTGAAGAATCATTCCTATTAACCCAAATACTGTTTCGTACACTGGTTATGTCTTTTCCAACTGAAAACCCTGCTCAGTTAGCTCTCTCCTCATAGAAAAGCTGGGGTTTATACCTTTTCTCTTTTTACTCTGTCCTTTTTGAAGGAATATTATAAATTCAGAGTATACAGACACTGGCTGTACTATAGATTTATATAGCAGCATGCTGTTATTTCTGTTTTCCTAATGAGCTCATCACAGCTGTTTGCTTGATTACCCTTGAACACTGAGATGGGGTTTTCAGAGGACTATTTAAAATGACTCCAAGATCTCTTTCCTGAGAGGCTATAGCTAATTTATAGATCATCATTATGCATGCATAGTAAAAGCTATTTTCTCTCCATGTGCTTTACTTTGTTTTTTAGCAACATTAAATTTCAGTTGCCATTTTATCAGTGATTTAGTCACTACTGTGAGATCCTTCTGCTATTTTTTGCACTTGATTCTAGTTTTAACTATGAGCGAATGAAGGGATTCTGATTTAAGAAGATCCCAACTCAGAGTAGTGGTTTTCCTCTATTTGAAAAGTGGCCATTTATTCCTGTGTTTTGTTTCCCATCTATTAAGTAGTTTATAACCTGTAAGAGGACTTCCTATGCTATCACAACACAGTAATCCTTCTAGCAGCAGTGAAGAATGTTTTGGGATTTTGTGAAATTCTCCTGGGAACATAATATACTTACAGCCTGTTGTCCCTTCCATTTCAGAAACTTCCTGATGAGCACACCATTGTTACTTGAGTTTTATTGTATGGAAAGTTATGGAAAGGTTTCTCTATACCTGTGTAAGGTGGCTTCTTTTCCTGACATAATTCTCTTCCAATAAATTCTGTGGAAGTCAGAAAAAATTACATTCATTACCTATAATGTAGAACATACATAGGTAATGTGTTGCAGTGGCTGATGTGATGACACTGTTATTTCATTAAAGTATTTTGTTCCACTGTTCTGGGCTGTTATTGTAACTGATTATGAGGAGAAATGAAGGGGTCTCATGCTTATCTCCAGCGAGCTGGGTCTGAGCTTCCTGAAGGAGCATGCCTTGTTCATTCTAATGTCTTCTGAAAACTGTGGTCATCAGAAGTAGTGGAGTTGAGCCTAAGAATGAGGATTTTCAGATTGTGGTCATGGAGTTTCTTTCCATGGTAAACAATGACTGGGGAATTTTACATGAACATCTTAAGTAATAGCTCTGACTTGAAAAATTAGTTACTCTAAAATATTTTGTTTTAAAAAATGAGTTCATAATCTTTGTCTGTACGGCAAGAGATGTGCATTAAACGCTTTGGCAATGAAATACTAAATTAAAATTCAAGTTTCCAGACTGCAGTGCCTCAGTATTTAGCTACAACATGAGAAGTTTAACTGCCCAAAACCTGACAACATTGATTGCCCAACATTTCTCCTACCCAACCACAACACATATGGTAGGATTTTCCAGAGATAAAACTGGGAGAATCTAAGTTAGGAGCCTTCCTCTCTATGCTCATTTATATGGGGAACGAAGGCCTCTAACTGTATGTGGATTCGAGTGGACTGAGTATTTACTGAGGTGCAGAACATAGAGGGCACATGGTATTTGGTACGCTCCAAAAATCTCTAGTACACAGGAGTGTAAAACTTTCCACAGGGTTAAAGCAGAGGAGCTAAGCTCAGTTCATATTTTCTCATAGACTCTCTGAGCTCCTCTATATTTCAGGTCTCCAGTTATAAAATGACAAGAAGAATAACTACATCTCTGGTATGCTGTGAAGGTACATATTGTAACAAAACTGAGGCACTTGGCTAATGCAGCATGGATGGCCATAGAATCGATTTGAGGGAATGTAACCACATCGCTTTGTACCAAGCTGTACAAGGACCTGCTTAGCTTTTTACAGTGATCTTTAGGTTACATCCTCTGTTTTCAGGAGATATGACTTAACCCACAATAATATTTTTTGCAAAGTCTGGATGAAGGATATGACTGATGTGGTATGTTGATATACATTATGTGCAGCAGTATATGCTGTGTTGGGCAAGACTGTTGTGTTCCTGACTGCTGGGCACACCACCTACCTCTTGATTTTTCACTGTGCGCAGGCATTGCTCTGTGCTGCTGGTGTCCTGTACCATGCACAGTTGTCTCCTTGGTGTCACGCTCTGTGGTAATGGGCAGTGGTGTGTATCAGCCTGTACCAAGAAATACCCTCTCCAGTGCTATGCTTCGTGCTCTGGTGGGCACAGCTTTTGTGAGTGTCATATGCTTTGGAGCCTGGGCATCCTCCTCTCTGGTGGTGTTTCTATGTGTACACTCTGCATAGAGCCACTGCTTTCCTTGCTCCTCACATGTGTGTGTGTCATGTGCTGTGCATGCGAGGACCGTCAGGGATGGAGACGGTGTTTGCCCGGCCCTGCATCCTCTCCTCTCTCCCTGCCACACGCACGAGGGCCTGGCAACGTGAACGCGGCGCACCCTCTCCCAGTGTCATCAGCCTGCGTGCGTATGGGTCTGCATGGCCGCCCCACACCCCGTGTGCTGGGCACTCTTTCCTTTGGGGTCACCTCTCTCTGTCACACGGCATGCGCGTGTGTGTCGTTGCTCGGGGCGCGCGGGCACTCCCGTGTGCCATCTCGCTGCACCATGCAGGCTGTGTGTGCCATGCCTTTCCCCCTTCGCTGTGTGGCTCCCTGTCCGTGTGCGTAGCACCCGCCCACGCGCAGGCTCCCGCCGCCAGGGCAGCGCCCTGCCCCTGGCTCGGGCAGGCGGGGGCGGCCGACGGGAGCCCGCGGAGCCGCGGGGCACCAACCGCCGCCCAACTCCCCTCAGCAACTCGCGAGGAGGCGGCGCGGCGGTTCCCTCGCCCGGCGCGGCCCGGCCCCTTCTCCCTCGGGCGCCGCCCCTCTCCGCGCCGCCTGTGAGTCAGGGCTTTGCCGGGCACGGGCGGGAGCCGCGGCCGGAGCGGGCTCGCAGCCTCCGCCGCGGGGCTTCATGGAGAAGGCGGCAGCGGTGAGCGAGGGCGGCGGCGGCAGCAACAGCAGCAGCCGCAGCAGCAGCCGCCCTACGTCGGCGGGCTCCTCTCCCTCGTCCTCCTCCGCCAGCCGCGGGCTGCCGGGCCGGGCGGCGGCCGCGGGGAGGCTGGATGGAGGCGGGGGGGCCGGTGGCAGCAGCAGCCCCGGCTCGGCGGCGGCCAGCCCGGGGGGCGCGCAGGCGCCCGGTGGTGGCAGGCGGCGGGAGCCGGTGCTGGAAGGGACGCTCAACAAATACACCAACCTCCTGCAGGGCTGGCAGAGCAGGTAAACCGCCGGGCCGGCCCCCGGCGGCGCTGTGGGGCCGCGTCCTCCCCCAGCGGGCGCCGCTCCTCACCCCCAGCCGCCCCCAAGATGGTGTCCGGGCAGCTGGTGCCCCCGCCCCGCCCTGAGCCCTCCCCGGCCGCAGCGGGCAGGTAGGCCGGGCTGTGCCACCAGCCCTGCCCGAGGCCAGGCTCCTTTCCCCTCCGCGCCCGCTTTCCTTCATTTTGTTTTACTTGTTTGTTTTCCCAACCGAAGGAGCAGTTGGGCATGAGGACGGGGCGGGGGGGGGGGCGGCCCGGTGTTTGGGTCGGCGGGCGCAGGGCAGCGCGGGCAGAGCGGTGGCCCCCAGCGCTGCCGCCGCAGGTGCGGGTGGGGGCAGGGGCGGAATAACGCTAACGCTGCACATGCTGTTCTCTGGCCGTGTTCCGTTTCTAAGCTCCTTTTCTATCACTTTAGTCTTCTTCTGTGAAGTTATCTTGGATAACTAAAGAACGAAAAACTGTGTGAGAGCCTCCCAAAATAAATGGGAAAAATGCCACGCTTGTGATTATTACTATTATTTTTTTGCTAGGGAGGGGGAGAGAGGAAACAGTTACCTGTGTGTTTAACAAGATCTCTTCTGTTGCTATGTCCTTCCTGTTTGACAAGTCCTAATTTATGTTGATACGGTGACAGGCCCTGGTCCTGCAATTTGTTGGGTGTGGACAGGCTGATGTGCATCTGTGGAAGTCCCGGGGAAGGTCTGGTTTTGAGTCTAGTGTCTCAGTGCAAAATTTTTTACAGAGTTGAAGCCGGACTGTGGAATTAAGTATGCTGTATTGGGATCTGTTGAAATCAAGACAGAAGATTTCTTATTACTGTTTTACTTCTCATTATTAGACTTTGTCCTCTTAGTGGATGGATGAGGATGAGTATCTAAAACTTGACTTTTTAATGTAAGGCATCACAGTGATGGTTTTGAAGAGAAGTAAATGCTATGGAGAGAACATTTATAGGACTAGTTATAAACCTCTGCACAAACCTTTGAAAAACAAAAAAACCCCAAACCTACCAAAACTTGCTGTTGCTTTTATTAAGTGATCCCAAGCAGTAAGAACATGGAAATGGCTGGGTCCTTGGTGTTCTGACAGTAATTCTGAAGTATTTATAAGTGACAGAGTTAAATTGCAGAAATGCCGATGATGCTATGATGCTGACTCGTGTGGGGCTAAATCAGTGGTAGGAGTACTGTACCAATACTTCCTGAGAAGTTTCAGAAGCTGGTCTAATTCCATACACTGGAGGGCATGCATAGGTACGCCAGCTGTGAGTGATAATGAATATGTCTGGTACGATTTGGCTACACACTCATCTCCATAAAACTAGGCTGCTTCAGTGTAGACATAGAGAAGGCCCTTTACTGTCATTTGGTTACTGCAGTTCTGTGCTAGATTCACATTAGACTTGTATCTGTTTGTTGATTTGTGCAGTCCTCCTGTAGTTTTCCTTAAAAACCAAATAAACACATTTTGATACCTAAAACGTAGGACTAAAATGCATGACTAAAAATTAAAAGCCCACCATTCCCCCTTTTTTTTCCCCTGACACCTCCATCCCTTTTTGTAGGAATGGTAACTCTTTTTACTGTGAGTGATTTTAAGGGTCACTTTCATGTAATCTGATGAAATTACAAAATAGAGGTTTTTGCTTATAAATCTTTGGGTCTAGAACTGCCTGTCTGCTGTATTTGGGAACAGATTAAATCTTTGATAAGACTGACAGTTTGAAATAGCATGTATAATCTGTGTATGTCCAAGAAACTTTTATCTGAAAACATCAGGGAAAAAAGATAAATGTCACTTAAACAATTCTACCATAGCACTTGGGAATTAATGTCCATTTATTTTTAGCGATCTTTTTTAATGCTGCTTTATAATGCTTTGTCAATGGCCAATTTTATTTTCTGTAAATCTGGCTGTTTGAGCAGGTGGTTTATGATGACACAGAGCTCTTCGCTAAGTAACTTTAGGTTGTTCAGTTACTCCGTTCTGTCGATGTATGTATCAGTTGTTTGAGATGGGGAATCTGATATAAGTTCTAAACAGAACAGCTGAAACTTGAGGCTTACAAAAGTTGGTCTTACTATAAAGTCCAGAAAATGAGTAGTGATCCGTGGGTTTGAGTGTGGTTGGCCGTTTGGCCTTCTGAATATTTGTCATGGAGTGTGTTTTCTGTGAATCGGAGCTCAGTCTATAAGATTATAGTCTATAAGATTCTATAAGCCACAGGTAAGTGACTTCATAGCTGGCACCTGCAAATCAATCAAGAGTGTATATGTTACTGAATGATCATAGAAATTAGTTTTGAATTTACTTCATCTGAAAAAACACAAGATTGTTTAACTGCATGATCAATATGGCCAGATGGCGTGAATATAAATAAAATGAAAAAATAAAGCGAGAACTGACAGAGTTCAGTGATCATGGATTTGGAATGTTATTCTTTAAAGCTCTTTATCCATTAGCCTAAATAATTTAAATGTATTTAATGTTAGCTTATGCTACATGGTATTGAAGTTGAAAGACTTTCCTAGGTTATCCAACACTTACTGTGCAGAGTAGCCTCTACAAGTCTAAAGAAATTATTGTCATTTGAATTATAATAAATTAGTGTAACTTTTTTATCAGTTGTCCTTTAACAGGTATATGCAAGACAGTCTTATTTTGGATGAGGTAACTGAGTATGAATACTGAAGCATAATGCTGCATTTATAAACATTAACTGAAGTAATTGAAGGCCTCAAATTCAGTCAATCTGGAGAGCTGCATTACTTCTCATTTTAAGAATTTCTGAGGGTTTGTTGTCCATGACTAAAGAAATCTATTCTGCTCTAGCAGGTTCAGGAACAATCTGATTTGGAAATGAGTGAGGTTCTTCTTCACCTTTGTAATAAGCAGAAGGAAACACTGCTTTTTTTGTTTGGTTGTTTTCAGGCAGTTTGTTGTGTGATAAAAATGTTAAGGGGGCTGGGCATCCAGAGCGTCTCCACTAAAGTCTGTAACTTTTTCTGGATTTACACAGGTATGAATCCAGAGAGCAGGACTTAATCTAAAACACAGACACTTTGACATAAGAACACTTGCGTCTGGCCTGAGACATCCGGGCGTCTGACTGTCTTTACTATGAAATTACAAATAATTATGTTACGAGAATTGAAGGACTGTTACAAAGCATTTCTATTGGGATTTACTTGTTCTACGTGTATGGGAGAGTAGTAGCTTGTATTTTAAATGGAAGTTGTGTGGGTTTGAGGGATAAATATGTCTCTGTAGAATTGTTTCATGTCATGCAGAACCTATTTTGCATGAGTTAATTTGATATTAATGAAATATTTATTGCCTGTGGCATTATTATCCGTTTTTTTAATAGATCGGTAAAATGTTGTAAAAAGTCTTAAAACTCCATTTGCCCAAGGTAGTGTGAAATTCACATGTGGTCTCCCCTCCCCACTTTTTCCTTGAAAATGTTTTTAGTACTTGTGCTTGTAGGGTTTTGTCCTGCAAGTTTTCTTGAAAATGTTTTTAGTACTTGTGCTTGTAGGGTTTTGTCCTGCAAGCGTGTATAAGCCCTTGGATCATCTGCATTTGGGCTGGGGCTTAAATTTGGATTTGTAACAACAACAAATGGAGCCCCAGTGGATGGATATTGTTGTTGCTTTTCTGAGCTGAACTGCTCTGTGTAAATTATTCTATAGCCCAGGTGTTTTCTAAAGCATTACTTTGGCCTATTCCTGTTTTCTCTCTCAGTTGAGAAATATATCGTATTACCAGTCTGCATGAATCGTGCCCAATGAACTTCTTGTGCTTGGGCACTACCAGACTTGTTTTGGGGGTTAGCTGCATTCCTTGGATGTTAACAAAAAGTGTACTTTGGGGCAATTTGTGGATTTTTTGCGCTCAATCTCTTTACTGGGCTTCACAATGCTGTGGTGTGGTCTTTTTGCTTGTGTAGTTGCAGAGGACAGTTGCAATATGACTGCTGCCACCACAGAAAGTCCTTTCCTTATTTCCAGTGTCCCAAACGGCAGCTAGGATACCGCCAGAAGAACCAGCAGACTTTAGTGCTACTTTAGGGGTTGACTACTTTGGCTCCCAGAGGTTATGCTGCTCTGACCATAGCTGTTACGGGAGTTTTGTTTTCTAAGTATGTTGACAAAATATGTCAGCACTGTTTTGTGCTATAGCACCTACAAAAATCTGCGTGTAATGTTTATTTATTTTTTTTAAATTTTATACACATTCTGGAGAAAGAGATTGTGACCTCTTAGAAGGGGAATTGATGGAGATACTTCAAACACAGTAATAATCCCCCTCTCCCTCCTCCTCCTGAATTAGCTAGCCCATCTTTTGCAGAATTTTGGGATTGACACATCTGCTTGTGGAGCTTTGGGCTAGTTAACACCTCTARTAGTTGCTAATTCTTCAATGGTACCAGTCAAATTGTTCTAGCAATGAATTGTGGCCTTTTTCCAGTGTAAAAAAATGAGTAGACGGTTACTGAACAAACTGTATGACTATAGTTGTATAGGTACACCAATATAGCTGCTGGGAGGGAAGTCTGTCCTAGAGAAATAAACTGGTTTTTTAATATATAATAAACAATACTGTCAGGATTCTAACAGTAGACAGTATCTGAGAAGGAGAAAATAACCATGTGCTTATTTAATGTTTGTGAAGTTTGCCGAAATGGGAATTTTTTGTGTTCTTACTAGAATCAGATTAACACCAACCCCTCCACTGTGTATCATTTCCTCTTAGTGTGTTTCTGGCATATCTATACGGGGCTTTGTGTAGTGTTGTAATACCTTCCAGGATTTATTTGCAGAGTTTGGGAAGGGGTGGAATCTATTTTAAGGAGCTGGAGATGCAACCTTCTCTCTTTCTTCTGTTGTTGGAAGTCTGCTCCTTAGTGTTTGGAACCTAGATTATAATTTGTTAGGAATTGTGGCAACTTTAAATTTTCAAGGCATTTTGATAATATTGGGCTAACATTCTATTAAAGATTTTACTTGCAAAATAGATTTTACTAGAAATTGTGTTCTCCCTTCACATGTAGTTTCTGTTTGTAGTAGGAAGCAATGTGGAAAGGAAGAAAACTACTTAAAACCAACATGTTTTAGTTCTGTTGAACAAATGAACAGGATATTTTCTGTGCTGAACACTCAGGAGTCGCATATCTTATGTTATTGAAATTAAGATGTATGTCATTAGTTTCAAATAAACTTGGAATTTAAAATGTCAAAAAATCAGTTATTAGTAAGTTCTGTTTTGGATTAAGGCATTAATCTTTTTTTCTTAATCCTGAAATCTATGTAGCAAAAATAATCACATTCAAATATAAGCTTTCTTTTTTTCCTCCTCTCCTTCCTTTACTTTTTGCTGTTGAAACTTTTTCCCCATAAGTATCATTAATGCTCACTTAAAAAAGAAGAAAACAAACAAAAAAGTAATCTCTTTAAATGTATATCCCTAATTTCTTTATAGGAAAATTAGAACTTCAGTTAAGATGCACTTTGTCTTTGTTTAGTTAGTGGTTGATTAAACCTAACTGGTTTAATCACGAACTGGTTGATTTAGTTTCAATAGCTTTTGCTGTTGCCTCTAAACCAGCTCTGTTGGGAGAATGGAGAAGGCTGTTCRAACAGTGAAGTCAGAGAAAGAATTTTAACAAGGTAAGAGGGAGGCTGAGAAATCCATCATTCTCTGCCCTTCAGTGATGCATACAAGAAACATTTGGAAGAAGGCAACTTTGAACCTCAGGCTGAAATTGAAAAGGATGGTCTTGTGGTTAAGGAATTGGTTTGCACTGTGGAGATATCGATTCTGGGTGGAGAACTGCTGTGGACATTTCTCTTGTACCCAGGCAGGTGACCCAAGTTCTTTGTTCCTCAGCTGCTTGTGTCACATTGTGTTGGGGCTGCTTATGCCTATGCAGAGGATAAATTAATATAATGCATAATAATCTAATGCATAAGTTGCTTGATGATAATGTAGGAAAAATCTGTTTAAAACAAATGAGACTCGGGCATTTTCACTCAGGCAGTATATGTGGGATTTGCAAGTGCACTTCAAAGCTGAGCAGCAGTCCTGTACCAGAGGGAATGAAGTGTCAGGCAAAATAGAGCGTGGTCTTCCTTTCACCCAGATGTCACACTTAGCTTTCAGACAGTGAAAAGAAGTGGCAGTTGGCACTAACACTGAAGCACGCACTTACCCTTATCTGGGTTTTGTTATTACTAGCTCATTTTGCTGCTGGCTTTTTGAATGGTGACTTCTGTGCTTAGCAACGCAATGATAAATGTGGTTAGAGGGAAGCACACATGCACTTGCTGGCTCATTTGAAAAACCCCACCAGTTTATGAATATGGATTTTGTTCATGTAGGAGAAGTGACAGTAAGCTGTTAAACTAAGTAATGTGCCTGGGGTCTTTTTATGAGTATGTAAGAAAAGTATTCAAAAGATTTCCCCAGTCATTTTATATTTAAAAACAATTGTTTAATAAGAAGAATGTATTTGGGCTTTAGCTTCTCCTAATATTATTTCTTTGTTCTTTATGATGTATTTAAAAGGCTGAACCTTTTAAATGAAAAGGATGCTAAAAATTGCCATAACTATTGGTTTTTAATATAAAATTATATTTGTTAAATATGTATTACAATGAATGATGAAACAAAAAGTATTGAATTTGGTTCAACTAAAAATGCTGAGTTTGTTTCTTTGGTCCTAATGCACTTCCACAACTTTATTTTCAAGTATCTTGGCATGGTGCTTTATATCTTGTAGGCTTTTGTGGGTATCTTACAGAGATGTTTGATTACTTTTTGGAACCTAATCCAGGGAGGCAAAGTTTGCTTAGTATTTAACTGTTGCATATAAAAATGTTTCAGTAAACGCTGTCTAAATGCTACTGCACTTCTCTTTCCAAGACGGCATTTAATTAGTAGGTAATTTAAAGTTGAAGAATGTAGGTCCTTAACTACCCAGTTCTGTAGCACAAGGCATAGAATTTGTCGTGGTTGCTGTTCCACCTAGACTTGTGTTTCTCTTTGGATATATATCTGAGAATTTTTCTTCCAGTAATAGAGTGTTCTTCACCATAGCTATGGGAACAATTTGCCCAGCTTTAATCACTGCTTGAAAAATTGCCTGTTGTTCTTAATACGTGTCAGCCTTTAACTTTTCACTGAACCTCATTATGCTGGTTGTGTATGAGACTGAAGATACCTCTTATCAAATTTAATTTCTATGTGCAGTCTTTTTGGGCAGGCTAGGTTATCTTTTGTCTGTATTTGGAGTATCTAGACCAATGGAGTTTTCTTGCTGCAAGTCAGATCTCCCAGTAATTTTAATAATTTATGACAGTTCTGATTGTGATTTGGTATTTCAATGTTTTTCTTCACCTGTGGACACCAGAACTGTGTACAGTTTCAGTTGTGATTGCACTGGGGATCAAATACAGGGGTAATGCATCCCATTTCCTCCCACTCAATATTCCCTGCTTAAAAAGTTCAAAGACCATTAGCTTTTTAGGTCTCCATCATTATTTTTTGAAAACTAGGTTGTTAATTTTGCCTTGTAAGTTTAACTGTTAGTCTAATTACACACACCACTGAGACCTCATGTTCCCTGGTGCTGCCTGGGTTCTCCAGACAGGTATCTTCATACCCACGCTCTTGTTATTTCCTACTTGCTTTGCTTAAGCTGTCAGTGGCGTAACACCCTGGTGGTTATTAGTCTATTTTCTCCTGATATCCGGTATACTTCTTGCTCTAGTAACATATGGCATAGTACTACCAAAATGAGTGCCAGAAGTGTGAAGATGAAGAAAGAGTAGCACCGAACTATCCTTTTTTGGATGGGAAGGTGATGAAAAGGAGTGCTGTGGGAACTGTCTCCCTGCAGTACGCTCTCTCCACGGTTAGCATGTTTTTGCATATCCCCTTGATACTTCTTGGGCTTTCTCATGGTGTGTGCATGCCCTGTTTTTGGGGGGGTAAAAATAGTAGTTAATTATTTGTTTGCAGAAGACAATAATTTTAAAATATAGTTGAGGAAACTGATTATTAGCTGGAAGAATTACTTGGCCAAAATAATAAGTAGATTTTCCTTACCCTAAATTTCTATGAGTCAGTGCTTTTCCAGGTAAATCCTCTATCTTGTAATTAGGACTTTTTTTGTCACTAGATGTATGATTTTATTTTGACAGTATTGGAATGCACGTTGTTTGCTGATGATAACTTGTTTTCATGTTATCAGCAACCTTTATGGAATTATTTTTTTCCATCTAGGTCATTGCTAAACACTCCAAAGCCAAGAACTGATTGCCAAGGAACCCTATTAGAAATACATTCACTCAAAGATCCTCACTTAGTTATATTTTGAGGCTGGCTCTGTCTTTTAACTGTTTTTCAATGCATTTAATGTGTCTTGTTCATTTTTTTTATTGTACTTAAAACTCAGTGCTGCCTGCATTAGAACATTGCTTCAATGCTGTTAATATTATGAAGCAAACTTGTGATATCAGAAACCTAGCAGGTTTTCTGGAGGAAATTTGTTTTTAGTAAATGCATACTGATTGGTGTTAATTATCTTGCTTTAAATATCTTTTGTTTGTTTAAAAATGTACTGTATCAGCTGTTGCGTTATTTTTTTGAGCATTGGATAGGCTGAGAGCCCTATGCAATTAACTAGGCTGTTGCATTTRTACTTCTTAAAATGTTTGCACAGTGTAGTTTCCTTCAGTTTGGGAACTTTCCCATTGGTTTTTAGTGGAAAGGGGCTGGATGCACCAAGTATTGATGAACCATTCATGGTTCAAGCATTTTGAATCATTCACTATATGCTTGATTAAATCTAACAATTTTGTTGGTACTATCTTTCTGATAAAATTACAGTTTAAAATTTGGAGTACTATTCTTCAAAATAAAAGACGGGACTACACTGATATGTAGTATTAATTGCTGTATGCACGGTGCTTGTTTCAGGACCCTTCCACAGCCTAAATGTGGTTGCTATTGTGTATCTCTTAGTCCAGTGCACCCACTCAAGAGTGTTGTACAGCATTTGCAAGTGCCTTAAGGTATTGGACTGAAAAGACCTTAGGCTACCAGTTGGATGGTTGTAAGTTGAAATCCCTAAATCAATATTTTTCTGTGGTTTTGAATAAGTTACTACTATAAGTTCATGTATCAAGTACGTATTTCTCAGTGACCTGGGAAATGCCTTTGCTTCAACTACACAGCCTTTTAGAGATCAACTATACAGCCTTGTTGCAGTATTAAGAGTTGTACCTTATATAGTGTGCCTTTCATCAGGTTCCCAAGATTTTTTATAAAATAAGTCAATAATGATTATTTGATTTGCTTGAGAATGGACTTGGAGCACAGTCAAGAATTGTGACGGGACAACTTGTCTAGGTCATTCAACAGTATATTTAAAAAGTTAGAGGAAGTACATAAATACAAGTTTGGGCTCTGTGTCGATAAAGCTTCAGTGTTTACGTTATGTACAGAATTGTGAACCACATTGCCACTTACAGCTATATTGGTTGCTGCGTCTTTAACTGAGGTAGGATGATGCTTTTATGTAACGGGCACATACACACTGTGGGAAAATCTACACACTGGAGTCAGAATAGTATGTTTAACCTCGCCAGGAGAGAGGTGTGTGTGTTTTTCTAGCTTTGGAATATGGAGGAAACCTTCCTGGTAAAAGGAGAATAGTTTAAGCTAGTGCAGGCAAGACCAGGCATTCTGCTATTATTCTCCTTAAATTTATAAAATTAAAAAAAAAAAAATGGGGGGGAGAAGAGGGGGAATGGCCAATTTCTTGTCTGTTGCCGTTATTTGGAGCTGGCAGGGAATTGAAGAAGAGTTGTATCAGATTTCTCCATACTGCTTTTATCATGGTGATAGGAGGAAGATAATGAACTTGATCATGAAAAAGATACCAAAGCGTAGGCAAGAAGGAGAAGCAAAAAATGTGTTATTCATTGCTGCAAGCATTTGGGCATTTTGCACATTTTTTTTTTCTTTTTTTTTGAGCTGGAAGGTTTGCCTTCCACATCGTAAGGTGTAGTGTGGATTTTGTGGGTTTTTTTTATTTTATTTTATTTTATTTTTTAAATTTTTCTTCTTCTATTGCCTGTGGTTTATCTTACCTGGTTAATAGGCTTTGATTTTGTGACTGTTGGGTTCATGTGTCAAACTTGATCTTATTTTTATTATGCAAGTGCAAGGAAAGGGTAGTTTGGCAATAGAACAAGGGAGGAAAGAAGAGATGTAGAATGGTGGCAGAAGTTTAGAAAAGGAGTTGAAGCCTCTGGAGGAGGACTGGTGGAGGGAAAGGGAGCCATGGAAAGGGAAGAAACAGAGGAGAGAAAGAAGTATATACTGAACTGAAGACAGCACAAGGATAGACCTTTACCACTTTTTTTAAAAAAAAAAAAAAAAGGAAGTCTGGAAATCATATAACATGAATTTAGAATGAAGTCTTGGAAACCCAAGTGAGATAATTTGCTCTTATTTATTAATTTTAATACCGCCATTAAGAATGGCATACAAGAAGTAGAGAGGAAATGATAATTTTCTAGACTGCAGAATGTGTAGTGCAGTGAGGATTTTTCTGGTTTTGCTTTCTTTCCTCCCCCACCTTCTGTAGCAGAGCTCATTTCAGGCTAGTAGATGACTGATGTGAATAGCAGCCAGAGGAAGCTACTGACAGTGTCCACCTGGATATATATTAATGTGCCAGACTTACCTTTGCCCTTTTAAACACAATATTGTTTATGTGGGAATTCAAGCATATATGTGATGATGAAACTGTTTTCCTGTTAAAGGTTATAAGTACTGTTTCTTCATTTCTGATTAAAACAGTGAGGATCTGGATTTTTGTAGAACAGTGTTTTTAGAAATATATATATAAAGCAGCAACCTAATGCATAAAGGTCTTTGGAAGTAATTGTTGCTCGCAAATCTAAATATGCTTTCTTCAGAAGGATCATGGCTAATAACACTGCATATCTCGCAACATATTGATGAAACCACTCTCTCATGGACTCTGTGGACTCTATACATATGTTTCTAAGAAACAGTGTTGACAAGATACTCTGTTGTGAAGATGGCTGCATATCAACTGTCAGGATGAAGACCAAACATAGAAACTTAAACTTCTCGTTTCAGTCAATGAATTGATAGTAGTAAGAGTAAAGGCAAGGCAAACCCTATTGGACTGCAAAGTATTGGCACGGAAAGTTGAAAAGTTCCAACTATCCTAAGATGATGCAGCATGTAAGAAAGGTCTGGTTTCTGCAACGCTTTGTTTGAACTAGCTGGGGCGGAGAAGAGATGGATGTGAGGCGGCATGTTGATGCTGCAGCAAGATCCTTACTTTGTATATCATATTTTCTTCCATATAATACATAAAGAAAATACTGCATGTTCTTTGATATGTTCATTCTTTCCAACCAGGAACTTCTAGACTATGGATTTAAAAAAAAAAAAAAAAAATTCAAAAGCTAGGAAGAACAAGCAGAAAGGAAGACATAAATTTGAGAACTTCAAAAATTCCCGAAGCAAGACCTTAACTTGCCCTTTGCATTTTTTTCTTCTATGTAAATATATATTAAAAATATACACAGCTCACAAAAAATGGCATTAGTGTAACATAGCTGAGTTCTTAGCCCCTTGTATATGAGAGTGTGAGTTCTCAGCCCCTTGTATATAAGAGTGGAATGAATATTACTTGTTGAACAGGTTCTGTCAGTGAAATAATATTTTAAATGAAAGTTGCAGTTGGGAGAAATGCCAGCATTCATGTGGTTCAATTTTGAGAACCTAGATGATAAATTATCTGTATCTTGAAAGTGAAAAATAACAGCTGCTATAAATACCACAGTAAAAACACAGAACAAATTTAAAACCAGATGTTTTATTCCATCAACTTGCACAAAAATTACTGTCCAAACAGATGTGTTCAGAAAGCATTTGTCTGCTAGAAAGTACCTGGTAGTGCATGTATTCACTTAGAATATATCATAATAATTTGTGTCTAGAACAGCTATAGAGAATATACCCTCAGTGAATTACATAGGAAGTACAACGTGGAATGAGGGAGGAATGAAGAACTGGTTTGAGGACTGCTGTCTCCTGGCATCATGTATATGTGTTGCTCTACCTGGAAATTACCTTTAAAATTTTTGTGTTGCTTTCACAGGTGGTAATCAGCTCTTGTTATTTTGTGTTTTTTCTGCATGAATTATGTGAGTAATGCACATATGTCCACAAGCCAAAAATAGCTAGATGAAACGTGAGGCAGTTATCAGAAAAAATCAGGAAGCCAGATTCTTGAATACAGAAGCTTTGTATTGGCATTATAACTCTGATGACCTAGATTGATGACGACAAGCACACTTAAGATGAAAAGGTGTTTCAAACTGTTTTACTTGTCTGTTTTGTTAGAAATGTTATTAATACTTTGAACACACCATAATATATTAAAGAAAAAAAAGCCGTCAGTGAGCTTGCATCCTTGTCATTCCTTACATTACTCAGTAAAAATAAAATACTTACTAAAACTAAGTTGTAGCACAACTGTTCTCTTTTTTAAACTTTTAACACCATATTTTATGGTGATAGTGTTTTCTTTAAAAAAAAAAAAAGTTTTATTTTTCATCTGAGAATACCATAGGTACTTCACAAAATTTGAACAAGCCTCAGATGTGATGCTTACACTACTGAGGTTAAAGGAAGAGGTGCTTGATCTCTTTAAGCACATCTTTCCTCATTAAATCATTGCCAGGTGTAATACGTATGTTTTTCTTTTCTTGGTGTAAAACTGGGATCCACAAGTGGCTTTTGTTTATTACAAGGTGGTTTTCAAATCTCAACAGTAATCTTTCAGTTTACAGGAAGGTTATGATATCTTGAGGTCTCTTATTCCTTGATGTTTTTAGCTGCGGACTAGAAAATAACACTGAAGAGTTGCTGGCTCCTGGCAATGATTCTTGCTGAGGACAGGGTATTGCAAAACAAGGATGAGCTATGAAGGTCTGGCAAAGAAGTTAGTGAACTGTGTTACCACCTCTATAAAACTTTGCTGACTCAAGGCAGCTAATTGAAAATTTATGCTATAATATCCATTGATGGGATGTGGTTATGCTTTGAACCTCATTGGATTGCATTATTGTAATACAGTATGGTCAGTATCTTTCTCTTGATATATTCTTGTTCTTAAAAAGTTGGCTTCAATAAAATAGCTTCTGAATATTGAAAAGATGTCAACCTGAAATCTAGTTGATCTAAAAATAAACTAGGAGTAGTTTTGGATGTACTTGAAACTTTTTCTGCCATTTTTTAAACATATAATGATAATATGAACTACTTATACTTGCCAGTCCTTAACATAATGTTTACTGAGGAAAAAAAAAATTTCTCACATAGTACGGTAATCTTTACTACTACAGTTACTTTCTCTTGTAGAAGATCTCTCTGTAAAAATTCCATGGATTTATTTTAAATTGACTGTGCAATCATGCTGTACTTCCTTCCATCTCCACCCCTCTGTTGCCAGTGCCTCTATTCTCTTTGGTTTGTTCAAGCTTTTTTGGACATCCTAAGGCATTTCTGTAATTCTGTATTCTGTTTGTAAAAACTACAGCTATAATTCATGCAAGTCTTGTCCAGTTAAGTCTATGTATACGTTTTATTTAATGCTTACCAGGCTTCATACAGTATGTCTGCAATTGTTCCACACCCAGTAAGGAATGCAGTTTAATGTGCCAAGTAAATTCATCATCAGGGAGATAGTGAAATGCAAGGGATCCGGAGGTTGCTGATAAAGTGTGTGGTTTGTATTTTTCTTTTCCTTTTCTTCTTTTCTCTCTCTCTCTCTGGGAGGGCACTTTTAATCTACATATGCTTTTGAGGCTTATTTCAGAATATCCTCTTCTCCTCCCAAGTCCCAAATTGCACTAGTTAGGGGAAGGTTGGTAATTTTCCCCAGAAGTGAAAGCTGGGGCACCTGACCTGGGGGTGGTTCTGTCTAGCTGGGTCTCTTTGCTCCTGGATGAGAAAAATGCAACCAGACACTGGAATACCAGAAACTTCTAATTCCTTGGTTTTCTTCTGTCATTAAATAACTTGCTAACAGGACTGCTAGTTTTCCCCCCAGTTGTTATATTTGGATAGTAAAAACCCTAGTGAAAATGTAATTATGCTGGGAAAATAATGACTTCACTGGTACTCTTATCCTTCTTTTTTAATTAAGATACTAATTTAGACTTGATAGTCATAAGGAGCTATGAGAACAGCCAGTATCTTGAAGCAAAGCTCTCAGATGTGAGTACAAACATGAGAATCAGTTGCAGACAGTAAGCAATTGATAACCTGTCGGTTATGACAGCCTTGTTCAGCTGCTCTGTCCTTCCCAGGGGGTCAGAAGTTCAAATTGCAAGTTTCATTCTGTAGCTTTCTGGTAATCCAGTGCTTTTCCAACACTTTATGTCCTCACGTGCCCTGTGCTGCTTACAGGGTGTAGGTCGGCGATACCCACGTTTTGGGACACTCTAGAGTGTTTTGTTGTGGTGGTTTCTGACGGCTGGCATTGATGGCTGCCCACAGCCCTGCTTTGGTGTGCTCAGCGCTACGTGGCCTGGAGTTCCTCTGTGCCTGTGAGCTCAGACTGGTGTTAGTTGTTGAGCTATACTGAATTAATTCACAGCCCCTGGGCCCAGTGGCAAAGGATAGGTTGCAGGTATGGCATAGCTTAATTCATTCAGTGCGGTGGTTTAAATGTTGTTGGCCAAAAGAAATCCTGTAATATATACTGTATTTTTGCTATGCTGTGGACTAAAGGCTGGCAGGTCATTCAAACTTAGAGCTCAGGGCTCCCCGTAGCACACTGTGCTCTCCTCTCTGTGGGAAAAGTATCGGAAGTGTCTCCCTGTGCATGACCTTTTGTAGAGGGCTCAGATGACTGTGAAAGCTGGTAGGAGGCTTAGGTGGACGCTCCTTGGGCACAGAGGTTCTGGTGGGAGTCCCTGAGTTGAGGGACGAGCTGCAGGAAATAGCTAGACCTTCTAAGCAGACTGTAGCAGCTTACAACTGTTAGCCTCATACCTTAGGTTCTTATCTCTTCTCGATGCTAGTTTTTAAATGGAAGAATTAAAGCATTGAGGAAAAGGGCTGAACAGATGCCAGATATAGTCTTGCTCCTTCTTGCGCTGAACAAACAGGTTGGCAGTTGAATATGAAGCTTTTCTGTAGGATCAGATAAATGGTATGAATCCACCTGTCCTCCTTCCCATGTTCTAAGGATCTCTCTCCTTTCCCATATATTTGATCTTGCTTTTGATACTGTGACAGCAAGTGTAGGGGGAGTAGAGCTGTAGGAGATGAACTGAAGAGAAGAAAACATTTGAAAGTAAGGAGATCAGATATGAAAATGTTACATGTGCTGAAAATTAGAGATGGATGAACTGTGACCTCAGGTTCCAGAGAGGAGGCTAATGACATGAAGCCTTTTTGAGTTTTGTTCCCCTTGAGCTTAAAAATTGATTTTTCAGAAGTGACATTTGAACAGATTGAACACAAGAGGCGTGGAATAGGTGTCTCAACTGAGGGAGCTGGAAAGCTTAATGGAACTGTCAGTAGTAATAGAGAAAGCAGCTGGTATAGGAAAAAATATAGTGCAGTTTCTCAGAGATTGCTTATTTGAGATGGTGTCAGGACATCAGGAACAGATGTCTGAGAGGCTGAAAATACCTACTCTACTCATGTTGAGTTTTAACTTTGATTAAATAATTCCCTCAATTGGATTGAATTATTGGAATGCTGAATTGCATGCTTTTTAAAAAAAGGAAAATATCAGAATTATGAAACTGTAACTTAGTTCTGGAAAGGTGAAAACTACTGGATCTCTGGTCTAGCTATTTATTTATTTAWTATCTCCACATTCTGTGCTTATGTTTTTGGTTTTTTTGGCCCCGCCCCCCCGCCCCCAATAGCATTGTCATCTGTTAGGTACGTGGACTAATTGTAATGGGTATCCTCTGTTTTAAAGAGTATTTTACACTTATGAGTTGGTTTATTCCGCCCCCTTTCTGTATGCATTTGCCAACACTGGGTTCAGAGGTTCAGTTAAGTTGTGGCATGTTTATACTGCTGAAGGAAAAAATGACCACCTTATGTCTTTCCCTTCAGGGGAAGGTAGTTCTGTTTCTTGAAATCCCTGCTACTGAATTTCTTCCTGAAATTCTTTTTCTGCATTGTTTCCTGCTCTGTCGTTGTTTCAGAGACTGCATAGTAGGCAAGCTGGCTATTGCAGTTCTAACAGCAAGCATGGGGTTTACTAGAGGAGTCTAAGGAAATGCTTGAAATTATTGCTGGTGTTTTAGTCTGTTATTAAGGACTTTTTCCTCCAAGTATTTAGGTTGTGGGTTTTTGGGTTTATTTTATGGCCCTTTTATCATATGTCTGCTTGTCACTGCTCAGAATGAAATAAAAAGAAGAGAGGGTGCCTTGTCAAATGCTGCAGTGCAGGACCAGTGTGAGTACTGAGGAGTGTGGTGAAGGCAGGTAGTAGGGTACCAAAGAGCACTGCAGAGCAGGAGTGACCTTCAAATGTCAAATCTCTGTTAGAAAACAGGACTTACAGTTTGTGCTCCCTAAAGTGAAGGAGTAATACTTCTTTACAATGTTTTCTCTTGAGAAGTAGTGAGTTTTTAGAAATGGCTGTTACAAAAAATGCGTCTCTCTGTAGTTCCAGTTTTCAATTGGGACTAACATTTCTTTTGGGATTTTTTTTTTTCCCCCCGTTTTTTTGCTTGAGCATTTCTGATTAAAATTTGGGTGTCTCAGATACAATGAGTGAGAGGAGTTATTTTGCTGGGGAATGGGGGGAATAATGGTATACATTCTGAAGCCCTCAAATCATATCTTGTCTGTTTGAGGTGCCAGATAAGAGAAACTAACAGCTAAGGAGCAGCATCTATTAAGACTGTTTGCGAACAGTTGATAACATTTGGGAATAAACTAAAAGAAAACTACAAACAAGTGGTTAAATAGAGAAGTACTTAACACAGCATTGATTTTTATCATAATTAGGGACAAGGAAAAAAGCTAGAAGGAAGAGCTTTTTGAACTGCACTTGAAGGAAAGACATTGAAATAAATTCTGAGTCATTACTGAAGAGAACTTAGTGCAGTGGAGTAATTTTGCTTGCTTCTGATTTTTAAAGCTAAAGACTTTTTGTAACTGAAGGAAAACATATTGCTTATAACTGCTAGTTGAGGAAATGGTTAAGCTATAACAACTTGATCTTTCCTTCTTCCAAATCTCCCTGTAGCATTTCATTATTATGACTATGGAGGTTCGTGAGGATGTTCGAAATGTAGCCTAAATGTTCAGGCACTAAAAATAAGATTTGGGGTTCTAGCTGGTGCTAGAACCATTAAACTTCAAGTTTAATAGAAATCGCACAACTTGATGTTATTTCCCATCACATGGAAAAAAGCCTGCTGTTTTGCTATAATATATTTAATGCTGATTTTACCAAAAAGAGGAGAGCACAAACCTGACCTGAGAGAATCTATAAAAATCTGAAGTTGAACTAGAAGCAGACTCTAAAAGATGTTTTATTTGTCTCATTAAGTTAATTCATTGTTCCATGGTTTGATCTTCTACAGGAGGTGATTCTGCTTTATACCATTGATAAGCAGTGACATTGTCAGCATGTTTAAAAGAAACCGGTTTTGCTATCATATTTTCATTATTGGCATTATTTCTTTAATACCCATGTACTAGTTTATTGCAAAATTGAAGAATTTAAACTTCTCTTTCAAAGCCGTTGGTTCATAGTTGTTCATAGCTCAGAAGTTCATAATTTCAGTTATGGCAAAGGAGCTCTTTCTATTTGTGTGGGAGGGTGGATTAGATCAGCAATTTCTGAATTGCTTTTATAACTAGCGTGATTGTAACTATAGGAATGACAACAGAGATTGTGTTAGGCTTTTAAAAAGTTACTAGTGAGTTTGTGCCTTTTTGCAGAGCAATCTGATTGCTTTTGTATTAAGAATTATGTCAAATTTTATTTCAAAGTACCTACTTGCCAGCTGATCAGCCAATATGACTCTTCTCAGTAATTCAGTAAGATATAACAAGGGATTTGACAGAAACCTGTATAATGTAATGTAGGAGGCTCCTGAAAAACACAATTTTTCATAATTTTAAAATGGAAATTGATGTAGTACGGAGTACAGTGGAAACTAATTTGGCAGGACTGCTGGTGCTGAGTGGTGTGAATTGTTCTTACTATCTGTTTTCTTTGACCGTCCATCTAAGATTCATATTAGTGAAGTAGTTGTTAGTGTGGGAGAGGCTGTGTTTTCAGCCTGGGAGAAAGTTGTTGCACATAATTGTGTAAAAGCTTAGTTTCCATGAGTTAGGAGTACTTGAAAGTTGATAATGGGGCAGCAAGTGAGCTTCTCTGTGTGCTGGACAAGCTGTCAAGTCAAGACTGCTATGTACGATGACTAATGCGTGTGACCTTGTCGTGGATGAGTGGAATGCACCTCACTCAAAAGAGAGAAGCAGCAATATGTTTTATTGAGGTAAAATAATAATTTGACAGAGTTCAATAAATTCGATGGAATTTAACAAAGTTTAACAGCGGTTTAACAAGGTTCAATAAGTTTGATGGCAAGGTTCACCTTATTAATTACTGTATGGAGGAAACATACAAAGGAAAATTGAGTTGGAATCAAGTTAGAATGATTCACACAGAGACCRGAGACGCAAAGAGTAAGGAAGACCCTCCCGTTGAGTCACGAGGTTCAGAGTGGACCCTCTTGCTTTCTAAACTTCTTATGGAGCCTAGGTGCGGCTGGATCCAATCTTAGTCTCAGACTCGGACAATGGTTTATGTCTAATGGAATTATCTATACAATGTTTATAATAATATTGAGTAGCTACATGGATTAGTAATGTTTCATTAGTATTAATTCAGCATGCTATCAGTCACTTACCGAGGATCTGTTGCAGGTAAGGGATCTCTCCGCCTTCGGTAAGGAAGAGTCTCAGTAAGGAATCTCAAACCTTGAGAGGTGTCCCTACTCAAGGGGAGAGTCACCTGGTATGCAGTCCAGCTGCAGTTTAGGGAGAGCTCCAATTGGGCCCATCCTGATGGTAATGTTTATAGAGTGAAGTAGTTGGCTGCTCATCAGTAGTATAGACAAGATAGATGTCTTTGTTTTAGCTCTGGTATCTTGTTCTGTACTTTGGTTAYCTTGCATTTTTGGGTTTCAAAACCACCTTTTGAAATATTTTTCCRAGGCACCTTCACTCCCTTGTATGTGAGCCAGGAGCTTTCCAGCTGGCAGGTTCACTACAGGGTGCGAGGCCTTGTTGCTCCTTAGTCAGCCTGAACCAAAGTAGGGCTAGGGGTCAAGTGTATCTGTCACAGACTTACAGCTGAAAATACTGGCCAGTGGTTTCCATGTAATGCTCATAGCTGCAGAGGAAGTGGATCTCTTTCCTGCTGGATGGATGACTCTGCAAAGTTCCTCTTCTACCCAAAGACTGACCTGGCTGCATTATTCTTTAGCTAACTACAACTCTTATTATTGTATGGGCTATACTGGGATGCGGTGCTGAGTACTGCTACTGGCCAGCGATGGGGACAAAGAAATGAAGATGACAGAGCAGTGGTTCTGAAGTGACACCAAATAGGGGAAGGCTAGTTCAGCTGAACTAGGTTTTTAAAGTGCAAATCAGCAATTCTTCCTTGAGGAGGGAGAGTGAGAAATTACAACTGATTTTTACTTGTGCTTTCTAAGGGCAGCTTTTTTCACTTTGCTCAATTATGTTGATGTAACAATTTACTGAGATTTTTGGGGAACAATTGCTGTTTATTTTGCACTGTTGCTGTGGACTGTGGTGTAAATGTGCAAGACACTATTTCTATCTAAAGTAAGTGATTTAGAGATTAAAGGACTCATATCTGATATTTAACCTTTTTTTTTTTTTTTCCTTCCCCTTTTCATTTTAATTTACTGATCATAAAGGAATTGGATGTATTGAGAAATACCAGAGCTACTTTATGTATTTTCTTCAATATACTGTATGTATTTTCTTCAGCGAAGCCACCGAGGCGAAGGGCTCTGGAGCGGAGGATCGCGACGGGGGACCTTTCCTAAAGTGGCAAAACCGCGGCAAAAACCGCGAAGGCAAAAACCCGYGAAGGCAAAAGCCCAGGGAGAGAGAGGGAGCCCCAGCCCCCCCCGCTCCCCGAGCCGGAGGAGGGAGCTCCTGACGAGCGGCAGCTCTGACTCAGCGTGGGCGGGGACAGGAGGGACGGCGGCCCAACCCTCTCACTTATAAGAGCAGCCCCCTGGAGCGCGGCAAACAGGGCGGGCAAACAGGACGTGGCGCGTCAGAAGAGTGTGGCGCGGCAGTTTGCGCGGCAGTTTGCGCAGGCAGGGCGTGCAGGGAAGGCGAGCGGGCGGGGCGCAGCCCCCCTCCTGGCTCTAGAGGCCAACTCAACCAACTCAACTAGTGGTCATTGCCCTCCCAGAAGAACAGCTAGCTATGGTTTCCACCCGGCTGAAAGCCGCTGTCAGAAGGAATGTGGCGACCCAGACGGAGCCCTCACACAAGCATATGGCTGTCCAGGTCTCCAGCTGCAGGGAGTGCCTGAGACTGTCCCTTGTACCGGAGGGCAGCAGAGACAACACCTGTGTGCGGTGTGACCAGGTGGATGATCTGCTCAGCCTGGTGGCAGAGCTGAAGGAGGAAGTGGAAAGGTTAAGGAGTGTCAGGGAGTGTGAGAGGGAGATAGATTGGTGGAGCCACACCCTGCCATCCCGGAGGCAAAGGCAGCAGATGGAGGCCTCACAAGAAGCAGAGGATCCCCTGCCCTCTTGCTGCCAGGCAGAAGGAGGGGACCTAAGAGACAGCAGGGAATGGAAATAGGTCCCTACCTGGGCAGCCAGGCGAACCCCTGCCCGGCCTCCCTCACCTTCCCAGTTGCCCTTATGCAACAGGTATGGGGCTCTGGAACTTGAGGGCCAGGCAAATCAGGATGTAGATGAAGGTCCATCCAAGGGGTTGCCTAGGGTGAGGCGGCCAGCCCCACGCATCATGACTGCCTCAGCTAAGAAAAAAAGGAGGGTAATCGTCGTAGGCRATTCCCTTCTGAGGGGAACGGAGGGCCCGATATGCCGACTGGACCCATCCCACAGGGAAGTCTGCTGCCTCCCTGGGGCCCGGGTTAGAGACATTACTAGGAAACTCCCCAGTCTGGTATGGCCCTCTGATTACTACCCACTATTGGTTATACAGGCCGGCAGCGACGAGGTTG